>JACJUY010016239.1:0-14033 GCA_014220935.1 Platorchestia sp. MABIK | reverse complement strand
GTAACGCCACAAAGCAAACAACGAGCCAGGCCGGCAGCCGCTGCCTGCAGGCGACGCTGCCGAGCTGCGGTGAGCAGAAGAGCTCTCCTCGCAGCTCCTCAGCTCCTCGAGTGGCCCTAAAGCTTCATCGATCTCCGTCCCTTGTCTTCGGCCTCAAATGATGGACGAAACTGGAAACCTTTGCATCCATATTATACTTCTATGAAGAATTGTTGTAAATGAATGTGAGGGCTTCGATCGTTTAGTGTTTCATGAAAAATTAATATCAATGTAGATATATAATAATGGCCGAAACTGGAAACCTTTACATCCATGTTATACTTCTTTTAAGAATAGTTGTAAATAAATGTGAGAGCTTCGTTCGTTTAGTGTTTAATGAAGTATTATTCTAAATGAAGAATTACTATTCGTTACTTTCGTAGGCTTCGCTTCGTGACACTGTGTGTGTCTGATGAGTACGAGTGTGCGAGTATGGAAAGTTGCGGTAAAGATACTCAGTGCATAGTGCGGATGTATTCAGAAATGAAGTAACTTTATTTCGTTTGAAATACTTTCCCATTCTTAAATCTCACTGAGGAGTATTGAGTCTCATGAAATGGCATCACTCATAACCGGCAACTAGTGATAAGTTGAGCAAAAACTAAACCCGCGGTGTAGAAACTCATCACAACCGCAGTTTGTACTGTTAGCTTGGCCATTTTAGCGAAATTCTAAAATTTAGTTACAAATTAAAACATGTATTAACTATCCCTCAAACCCTACGTTAACTGTCTGTTGGGGTTTCTATAACTTGCGACGCGAATTTAGATGTACCGTTCCCATATCAGATTTATGTGAACGAATCGTTCTGAAAACCCGTACATTTCCATCTTACGTCTTTCTTGCGATCGAACAAATCGCCGATACAGCGACAAGCTTCTATTTCTCGCGTCGGGGTAAAAATAGCTCGTTATACTCAGAAATATTCCCTATTTGCTTGGACGTCAGCCCCACTCTCCGTGAGGAAGTTGAGGTTTTTATTTATGGATGGCCGACTTGTATCTGAAATGGAGTCAAATGTCACCCACTGTCTGCCTTGTCTGTGATATTTTTTGTATCTCATCAAAGTTTCATTGACTGCGACGACTGCCTTTGAAGATGCGTTCATTGATCGGATGTTTTGAGTCTACATTTGAAGCGTTCATCTTGCGTGTTTTTTCATGACACGCTTGGAAATTTTCATGTACTAATTTTGATGAGCGAAATTTACCTTCCCTTTTAGAAACGCAAAAGTTGGAAATATGTGACGGTGTAAGGTAATCTCCTGATGTCGAATAATATCCCATGATGAAGCATATTCATACGGGTGGAAGTGATTGGTTCACATACCTTGCACAATACACATGTATTTTCACTTATATCAATCTAAATTGACAAAATATTTAGGGAACATTTAAAGTTCAGTTATTTTGTTCCATTATTTAATGACACAGTTTTCAACAAAAACATTATCTATGAGCAAATTGCTGATAACTATATGAATTGGATGGGAGTTAACAAATCCTCTCGAGGGCGCTCCAAGCCTTCAGATTTATTCTGAACTTTGAGGCCGTAGCAGATTGGCCGAACCATTTCTATAATAAATGCAAAGCGCGGAGGTGTTCATGCAAATCTACAGAACGCTCGATCAATTTAACAAATTCTGAATAAATTGCCTGTAAATTACGGAGAGGAGTCAATGGGATCCGAGAAATAAAAACTGAGGGAAAACAACTGCTTTCGTTGATGTTAAATTATTTCATCAAATAATATATGTATGATTGATGCAGCCATTTGCATTATGGTAATTTTTAAGCCCTTCAATAGCTAAGCCATGAAGTTTCATATTTGAAGTTCACGTTCCTTCGAGCACNCGTGTTATCGTACGTGTGTTCGTGTTATCGTACGTGTGTTCGTGTTATCGTATGTGTTCGTGTTATCGTACGTGTGTTCGTGTTATCGTATGTGTTCGTGTTATCGTACGTGTGTTCGTGTTATCGTACGTGTGTTCGTGTTATCGTACGTGGTACTCGTGCTTTTGTGTTTTATCGTGTTATCGTGTGTGGTGTTATCGTACATGTGTTCGTGTATTCGTACGTGTGTTCGTGTTATCGTATGTGTTCGACAGTAAGGACGGAATTCAATGCAATCTGAAAACACCTCAAGAAATAAAACTGCTTATTTTTATTCAATCAAATTACAGTAATTTCATTTTCATGAAGTGTTTTTTTTCAAAAGTATAGGAGTCACTGCGAACTGCGCTGATTCATTCAAGCTCGCAACTGGAAACACAATACAAAGAGAATTTCATTTCCTCCCTTAACTTGAGAGGAAGTGCTCTGAAATTCAATCTATGAAATAATAGACCTGAAAGGGGGATGTGCTCTTTCTTTTATCTATAAAATTCAAAGGCCGTTCACTAAAAATATTACACATCAACGGTTGTTTCAGTTGATTTACTACATTCACGACGTTGGAGCATTACTCACGTTACGTGAAAGATTTGATAGTTAGAAAGTTTAGAAATATTGCAATAAGAAAAATAATTGTTTTATATTTTTTATTGTTTTTATTGCTTCATTTCTTTCTATTGTTTTTATTGTTTCATATTTTTTTGTATTATGTACTTTATTTGATTTTGTTGTTTCATACATTAATTATTGAAATCATAATTGCAATAATAGAAAGCATAACTATGCAGAGTTTGGAAATGAATTGGTCTAAGAATTGGCCTTGAGACCCAGTAAGGAAACTCGAATGTTATGAAGCAAATTACGAATGTAATCCACCTGAAGTTTTTCCTCCCGACTATCGGAACTTATTCGCGATACAACTTTATTCGTAATCAGCGGGCCATTTCAAAGGATAGCTAAATGCTAAGACGTATTAGCGCATAACAGCAAATCACGAAAAAGAAAACAGCAAAATTTCAGAGCAAAGCTGCAAATGCCTATTTAGACTCGTTTTTCAAAATTTATTTACCAGTCAAGCACCGTTTGAGGCAATTTACGCTCAGTAATTACACTGAGGATCAGAAAACTAATGCAACTACATTTTGCACAAACCTTCTGCTCAAACCTCATCTAGGCTAAGCATGCTAGTCAGTGTATCATTTTTCAATTCTCTAAGAAGTAGAATTTACTTTAGAATCTCCAATGCAATAAACAATGTCATTGTCTTTTTTACAAAAACACATTTACACTCACAATTCATTCGTGCTGCATTTTATAAAAGTTCTGCAATGGATGCATGGGTAAAATTAGGAAGGAAACAACTTCCAGCAACTCACAATTTTAATGTTACACAACTAAAATTAATTAGCTTCTAAGTTTTGACTCAACTCTCACACTCATAACTGCGCAAACCTTTTTATGCAATTTTCAGTTGTTTTTTTCTCAATTTCATACCTGAAACATTTCAATTTGCGTCAAAGACTAGAAACAAAAATAGCTTCGTGAGTAGAATATTACCTTCTCGACAGAGAGTTACGGTGTTCAAATAGTTCTTTTTACTTTCTTGTGAATTCCTTTTATTTGTTTTAGTATTATTTAAATACGTATTTTTTGTATATCATATGTAATTACACTTATATACACACGATTAACTCTAATTAACTGAAATCATTCGAAGATTACGCAACAACGAGGAAAAAAAAGTTCTTACTTCCATCGTGTGCAGATATGTACAATTAATTCTAATCAACTGAAACTATTCGAAGGCAATAACATACTAGGAAAATATATCGCTCCTATTGATTTCGTGTGTAGAGCCCGTTATACGGACCGTGATGCTCGTCACAAGATACTCAAGTTCAGCCATTTCTGCCACGTGGTAAAAGTTGTCACTTTCGCCCCTATGTCCGAAGGGTGGCCGAGCTTACAACAGTTCATCATTTTAGTTCAAGCCATTATAGTTGCTTCAGTGTGGGCGTTCAGCGCATATGTAGATGTTAGTTCAGTTCGTTCATTCGCGAAACCAAAATCCTGACATCCAATCAACGGTATAATGCAGCCCCTCTGCGACGATGTCTAACAGACGCCTAAGTCCCGTACGTTGCGCCATATTGTGATAGGGAAATTAATCTAGTTTCGAAGACTAATTTTTGGCCGAAAACTCTGCCGTGCTTTGACACATTTTATCGTCCTCTGGAGGTCTTCATCACGTGATGAGTTTGCGTTCAATTAACCCTAGTTTGTTTTCATCAGTAATTGAATAGCACCAGATGCAGCGTTCCGTCGTATCAAAAATTCCGCAGAGCTTAATATTTACGGAGCAAACGTAAAACTTGCTCGAGCGGCTCCTTCCGTCAGCACTAGACTGGGGGCGGTGGAATTTGACCTCTTCAAAGAAGGCAAGTGCCGGAGGTCTTGAGTAGCACGAGAAGTGAATACGCTTTTCTGCGCTCTGAAAGCTGCATAATTATTTGTGAAGATGAAATTTTATGCGTCTATAGCCATAAAATAATTGACAGACCATTGATTTTAAATTTTAATTTCCAAGAACAAATGATCAGTTTGGGTGTATAGCCCTTTTGTGGGTGGCATACTTCATTAATTTTCAATTGTAATCAGTAAGTACAAATGCTCAGTTTCTCTGCGACATAAAAAATAGTTTTACTCCTCGAACATAAAAACCGTTTCTACTATGTACTATGTTGCACTATGTACAGCTGTGAGCTAAACGCTGCAAACAAAGAGCCACTGTGTATGAAATGAGAGCTTATGAGCCAAAATGTGTGGAGCGTCGAGGCAAGCTGAGCATCATTGCACATTTCCTTCAAATGATTCTTGTGGAAGGGTGGAAGTCAGATAATTGAGGAAACTGCCATTTCAGTTTATTGATAATTAGATTTATCATTCAAAATTTATCTGATAAACTATATAACAATACTTAAGTATATATATATATATATATTCAAACGAGTTTTCAAACATTTGTAATTTTTTGAATGTACACAATAATTTTCAAATATCGGGAGAATTTTGTATGCTATATTTCAATCGTACATGTTGTATTCTTATTCGTTTTTTCGTGGTCATAGCTGCCCTAGTTCTATGTTATTTTCGTAAATATCAAATTAGCTGTAGTGACCATTTTGTTAAATTGATGAGAGCGTTTTTTTTACTACTATTTCATTGCAGCCACTTGCAATATTTGATGAAATATTTTAAAAATATTCGGCATTGTTAAGAGAGCGAAGACGTTTTGACAGATGCCTCGCAAATTTTCATATTTGAACCCTTCCAAAAAATTGCTGACATCTGAGGGCAATTACCTACTAACAATTACTAACATTTGAGCGAGTGGCGGCGGTCGAAGTAGAAAGGATAGATAGCAATGATTCTTGTCCTTTTTCTTCGTTATCACTGACGTTTAATATTTGTCAGTTCTTTAAACTTCTTTAACCAGTTCCAACCTCCTTTAAACACATACGACATCCTGAGTAAATAACAAAACTATTATATTCTCTCTTTTTTTGTTCACATAAATCAAATAGGTATTATGCAAGAGGACTCAGATGATTTCCTTATCGGAGACAAGAGACCGAATCACGGTGAAGGTGCTCGCATCATGGCATGGTATGTGTACTATTGCTCTGCATGGTTAAAATAACTCAGGGATTACATTCATTTAATTTGTCCTCAAATATCCGTGTAAATTATTTACACATTACAGTATTACACGTACCATTGGTGTAGCTGAATTTCATTCTATTCAGCTCTTACATGAAAGTCAAGTTCGAATTGCAGTGGTTTTAACTTAACTGCGGTTGCGCGAGCAGATTTTATTTACAGTATTCTAAATACTTTTAGATAGAGCGAAAAAGTTTCAAAATTTTGTTGCATTAATCGAAACGTAGCGATACTTCCTGGAAGGAAGCAAACATTCAACAGAGCAATGTAATTTTCTACAGTTTTCCAGATAGCTAAGTAGAGTAATCGTGGCCATTCGATGTCGTTTGACTACCCACAAAGAAATATGCGACGTGACCCTATCACTAGTGATATAAGTTTGAAGTATGTCCCACAAAAACCCGAACCGAGAATTTCTTTTTTCCGTTCACGAACTCGTAACCTTTTTGTCATTAATGATGCTGCAACCTAACTTTAGTGAATGAAAAAAAGCATGTAAACAAAACAGAATCAGCTCTAGGTCGATAACCAAATTTGGTCATACCTTCACCCAATTTTATCTTAACCTAACGCAAGTTTTGACCTACATAAGTTGCCCAGTGACAAGCCGAAGGCATTCCGCTCATTTAAAATGAGTTGCGACAGCTCAAATCATCTGCCAGCATATCAGTACAACGGTGACGTTTCTGTCAGCTGAAATTATGAAGTATGTAAAGTCTCATACACACATCAGAAACTAAAAAACCAATTGATTCACTTCTTAAGAATAACTACTTTTCAAACTTTTAAGAAATTCTCCAGTATATTTTAAATCTGGTTTGTCATAAGGGAAAAATGTACTGTAATTGCCATGGGAGGTAAAGATGTGGTAAAAATGAAATGAAAATAAAAAATTCCCTGTAAATTTCGAGCCTGCAAATTTCTTTAATGACGTTAATTAAAAGAATGCCGAGGCTGCATTTCGAGCAATTCTAGCTGCTCTTTGCTCGACCAGTGGCAAAGTAGACTCAGGGGAAACGCTCAGGTCACGACTTGTTGGTAGGGAGCGAGAGAATGCTGCACCATTACGGCATCGCAGTTAGCCTGCAATTCTATAGTGTTCACTCTGCGTAATTTATTCTATTGGCAGCTGTAAGGGGAACGATTTAGCTGTGTTAAGCTTCGTCACGATTTAACCCGACAATTAGAGCTGGTGGTCAGCTTGGGTCGCGCAAGTTTAAATGACTTCGGATTTGGTGGGACAGCGAGGGTTCGGACACAGCCACCTGCACAAATGCACGCTGGGCCGCAAGCTCAAATGATCTAAAATAATATGAATTTTAGAGTTTTCTGTTGAATGACGTCAATTGTTGCATCTGGTAACCAGTCTTATGTTGAAAAGACATAAATTATCAGTAGCTCTAGTGAACGTCCTGAAAAAAAGAAAGCATTACACACAAACACCAACATATTCGTCATGACATGGATGAAGCTTGAACTGCTGTAGGTCTTTTTTTTTTCGTCTGTTCTTTTGAGTTAAATCATGCATCAACGAATTCTTATTTTGCATTGCTTGATTTTTTGTTTAGGAGTGATTCAAGCAACTAAACATCAGAGGGAATGCAATGATAGATGCGCATGTCTCGGGGATTCACTAAGTGCACTACAGGCTGTGATGTTCACGTCTATTTCGAAGTACAACCTCGGGCAGAAAATGATGAACACTAGTTGGAAAAACTGGAGTGTTTAAAAACAGACACAATGTGAGTGAAATACCCACTCAAAAGCTAAACTTTTTGTTTTGAATTGTAAAATCAAAATTATTATCACTCCATTGAATAAGCATTTTTTTCATTCATGAAGCATTTTCCAAGTTCGAACAGAAGTGCAATGTTGATAGACATTTTGTGATTCATTATGCAGAACATGCACATAGCGCGTGTGACCTCTGGTATGAGAAGCACTTCTGTTCGAACTTGGAAAATATTTCATGAATGAAAAAAATGCTCATTCAATGGAGTGATAATAATTTTTATTTCACAATTCATTACAATAAGTTTGGCTCTTCGCATGGGTGGTTCACTCTAACAATAGCCTCCCAATGAGCCGTTAAATCACGCTTAGAATTAAAGCCTAATATTGATCACTACAAACGCAATTACTTGAGAAAGTTGTGACATTTTCAGGCCCTAAATTGACTCTCATTAATTTTAGGCTGTCACTATTATTCAAGATTACGGAGCTTATAAGGCATTTGAGCAGACCGAGATAAGCACCCAAGTTCGGCGCTCGTCATCAAAAACCAAAAAAATCCGCGCAAACTCCGGAGCGACAAAAGAGCGATCGTTGCGTAAACTTGAAGGCTCGACTCGGAGGTCATTAACTTTGCTCTCAAAAAGCCGCTGGAACTTTCATTTCTGAAGTTTTTTTCGAAGGAGGAAGTTGAGGAGGACGAGGACGTGGCTTGGAGACGGCGGCGCTCGCAACAAATGATACGAGTAAACAAGCAGGACGTGACTCGACTCGAGATGGCCCAGGACAGGACATTTCTCACCTCCAAATTACAGAATGTCGCCGAATTCGGGCGGTGAGCGTAGCTTTTTTGCGCACTTAAAGTGAAGGTATACTGCAATTAGAGTTCTGCGCCTCGGTGCCATTTGCATTTCCTGCGCGTAACTTCCGGCGCAAAGTGAGCCTCCTAAATGTGTCAAGCGAGCGATACGTTCCGTTTTCTGTGCGATGCTGCACAACGAACGTAAAGTGCTCTCTGCTACTCAGACTTAAACGTGTACACCTACATTATACGGGGGTCCCTGAAAAATGTCCCCGACTTTTCAATTGACAATATCTCAGCTTCAAATTTGAGTGAATTTGGTTTCCTTTTCGAATAATTTAGGTTTTTGAAAAGGTTGAATAGTCACTTTCCAATGATCGATTTACTGAAAGAGGTATAAAAACTACTTGTTCAAAGGAAAAGTTGTGAAAACAACATTGGTGTTCTACTTCATTTCTCAATACCGACTGTTAGAGATAATTTCACAATGATGTATACTACGTACCTTCTGAAAACGGTGAAATAATCCGCAAAACATTTCGTTCAATGGGGGCTAGAAGTAATACTTGCCCTGAGAGAATTGGAGGGTGGGATGTCGAAGAATAATAAATTACTTTATTTATTTAAGCGTTATTTAAGGTGATGATTTGTTACTCTTTTAAATTTTTGTTTGTTCGGTTTTTGAAAAGTACAAATGAGAAAGAATATCAATGTTATTTTAAAAACTTTCCTCTGAACGATTAGTTTTTCTACCCCTTTCAGTAAATCGATCATTGTAAAATGGTTATTCAACCATTTTTCAAAAACTTAAATTATTCAAAAAGAAAACAAAATTTATTACATAGTGAAAAAAGACAATTCCAATATGTTAATTTAAAGCAGAGATATAATCGATTGAAAAATCGGGGACATTTTTGTGGGACACCTGGTGTGTGGAGCACAAGTGGAAGATAGTGCTTCAAAACATGTTTGTTTCTGAGTGTTGTGTGATATTTTAGTCTGTGAGTCCTATACCATGCATTTAAGAACATATTAATAAACAGCATAAAATGGAACGTTAGTTGCTATGTTGAATGATTTCCTACACTTTACTTCATCTATTCCTATGCATTCTTAGTTTAATGAATGGAAGCAGATTTTTTTCAAATCGAAGTGTTTTTATCTACGTAGTGTAGTTAATTACGTGGTCAATCAAATGCACATACGAATAAAGGCGACAATAAAGTATGAGCGCTTACTTATTTTAAAATAAATGCGTGTATTAACTTGCTGTGCAGATGAATATCTAAATTACAATGAAAGCATTACGCGGTTTACAATTGGGCGGTCCTCTTCCACCTCGTGGACTAATCGAAGTCGTTCTGGTTGCGTGGTCGCGCAATTGTTGCAATTGATTACTTCAGCATATATGTACTTCAATTTAAAAATGCCTCGGAGGTGTTTCTCGGGAAGCAAAGCTGACAAATAATTACAATTATTACTAAAGAATGTGTGATCTCATGTATTCTTCTTGGAGTTTATTTGCTCGGAAATCCATTTTGTACCCAAGACACAAGACTTTGACCTCATTATCTTCCGATTTTTTATAGCTTCTGTTCTCGAAGTCGTTCTTTTGCCAAGTTATGCTTGCAATTATTTATATACTAGAACCACGTTAGGTTAACATTGGCCCTTTCAAATGTGATGAACTTGAGCTCAAATGTGATGAACTTGAGCTCAAATGTGGTGAACTTGAGCTCAAATGTGGTGAACTTGAGCTCAAATGTGATGAACTTGCGCTCAAATGTGATGAACTTGCGCTCAAATGTGATGAACTTGAGTTCAAATGTGATGAACTTGAGTTCAAATGTGATGAACTTGAGTTCAAATGTGATGAACTTGCGCTCAAATGTGATGAACTTGCGCTCAAATGTGGTGAATTTGAGCTCAAATGTGATGAACTTGCGCTCAAATGTGATGAACTTGCGCTCAAATGTGATGAACTTGCGCTCAAATGGGGTGAACTTGAGTTCAAATGTGATGAACTTGCGCTCAAATGTGATGAACTTGCGCTCAAATGTGATGAACTTGAGCTCAAATGTGATGAACTTGAGCTCAAATGGGATGAACTTGCGCTCAAATGTGATGAACTTGCGCTCAAATGTGATGAACTTGAGTTCAAATGTGATGAACTTGAGTTCAAATGGGATGAACTTGCGCTCAAATGTGATGAACTTGCGCTCAAATGTGATGAAATTGAGTTCAAATGTGATGTACTTGCGCTCAAATGTGATGAACTTGCGCTCAAATGTGATGAACTTGAGTTCAAATGTGATGAACTTGAGCTCAAATGGGATGAACTTGCGCTCAAATGTGATGAACTTGCGCTCAAAAGTGATGAACTTGATCTCAAATGTGTTGAACTTGAGTTCAAATGTGATGAACTTGAGCTCAAACGTGTTGAACTTGCGCTCAAATGTGATGAACTTGAGTTCAAATGTGATGAACTTGCGCTCAAATGTGATGAANCTTGAGCTCAAATGTGTTGAACTTGAGTTCAAATGTGATGAACTTGCGTTCAAATGTGATGAACTTGAGTTCAAATGTGATGAACTTGAGTTCAAATATGATGAACTCGAGCTCAAATGTGATGAACTTGAGCTCAAATGTGTTTAACTTGAGTTCAAATGTGATGAACTTGCGCTCAAATGGGATGAACTTGAGCTCAAATGTGTTGAACTTGCGCTCAAATGTAATGAACTTGAGCTCAAATGTGTTGAACTTGCGTTCAAATGTGATGAACTTGAGCTCAAATGTGTTGAACTTGAGGTCAAATGTGATGAACTTGCGCTCAAATGTGATGAACTTGAGCTCAAATGTGATGAACTTGCGCTCAAATGTGATGAACTTGCGCTCAAATGTGATGAACTTGCGCTCAAATGTGATGAACTTGCGCTTAAATGTGATGAACTTGAGCTCAAATGTGATGAACTTGAGCACCATCCTGCAGCCACAACTGTCGTACAGCAGCTGATATGGAGCAACGACAGTTGTTGGCAACACTGATTGTTCTTTATGGTCATACTCAGCCTGAATTCATGCAGTTCATCTAATTTATTCATGACAAAGAATTATCAGATTTTTTTCGGTTAACTCTGGAGCCGTCATTTGTTTGTCATCAAGGCCTTATTCTGGGGGAAATATCTTGCACTACGATTTTTATTTGTTTAACTTCCAATGCTTTAACATCTTTAGCGTTCATTCTATAACTTCCTTAAACTTTGACTAAGCTTACAGAAATGAAATACGTTTGAAAAGCATTAAAAAGAATGATACCGTAGTTCGTGGCGTCAATTTCGTATTCCAATAGTCAACTGATGGATGGAACACTTACTCATGGTTTTTTTTGATGGAGTCCTATTGTTTTTCATTCGTTTGTATTTAATTATTATCCTTATAATGATGTTTTGTGTATTTACTGCCTCTGAGATGATAAAATTTTCTTATTTTCGTAAAATGAACGAAGAGACATTTGCAGCTTAAATTCGGGTCTCACACAACGGACCTTCTCGGCAACGAAGTCGCTTGGAGGCGATCTTCTCGAGCAATAAATTCATAACAAATGTAGTGGTGCCTTTTGGACAAACCATTCTTTAAATCAAAAAGACGACTAAAATTGCATCATCTTGCATCAACTTTCACCCACTTTCATCAACTTGCATCAACTTGCACTAAATTGTATCAACTTGTTCCGAGTTGCTTTTTTTCAGCGAATTTAAATTTTCCGATCAATTTTAGCGGCTTCGAGTGTTTGAAGAATTTTTCTAACGACAAAATAATTCTCCAATGAGATACAAACATCTCTTCACGCCGCATAGACTCTAAACTGTTCTCATAAAAACTCCATTACAGGGCGACAAACTTTGTGAATTCGTTGAGAGAATCTCCGATTAAAAGCAGTATTTCATCCGAGACCCAAATTTGCTTTTCCCTGTTACATTATGCACGAATCGCAGCCCAGAAGCAGGCGCATCAATCTTTTGTGACCAACCAATCTCCTTCTCCATTATTTCTTGCAAATGCGATTTGCCTCAAATTTTGTAGTCGCCGATGAGACGCTCGAATTGGCGCCCAGCGCTGAAAAATGCCGCGATGTACTAGGCGGGGGAATCTTTATATAAAAATATGCTAATTCATTTAGAGACTGCGGTATAAATAGCGGTAGTTTCCTAAACTAAATTGACTTGGGAAGTTTATTACCAGACTTGGCGGCAGAAGCGACGCTACTACTTCCAACTCCGGCAGCTGCGCGCGTCGACTCGGGCTCCTGTATTGACAAGCTGCGTTACGGACTGCGTCTGCCTCAACTTCGTCAACATCAACTTCGTCAACCTCAACTTCGTCAACCTCAATTTCGCCAACCTCAACTCCTGCTCTCATTTACGTACCACTGAGTGTTGTGTACAATACACGCGGGTTTCAAATATTTTTTTAACTTTAAAGCTTCCTGCATTCGATTTTCTTGTAGAGAAGGTAGACTTCCTGTTCAAAAGAAGCACGAGCAATAAACTTTTCGAGTGGGCTTCATTCGATTTTTAATTTCCAAGTTTCCTGCGGTCGATATTTTGTTGGGAAGGTAAACTGACAGTTCAAAATAAGCACGAGCAGTGGACGTCATGAGTAGTAATGTAGTTACCATGTGCTCCTCTGGAGTCGATAGGTTTGGATGAAAACTCTGAAGGTTTGCAGGTTACCAAGACCTTGGTGTGTGAGTCGCTCATGTACCATCAATTTATAATTGAACAGTTGAGTTTTGTGTAGAAATGAAATTAACTGTAATAGTTAACTTATGTACGCTCACACTGATGGAAAAATTGTTTTCAATGTTGCTACATTACCACGAACAACCTTGTTCTTCTTTTGACTTCCACGTGCCATGGATACCAATATTTTTATTTGTAATTCCGAGTGCGCGACTTGATGAATATAACAATTTCTTAACCTACTGAATACTGTGATCTAGGCTCACGCATACTGGACGGATCAGCTGAAAGAAACCAAGTCGGGAATTTCAAGGCGTGTGAGCTGCCAAAGCAACTCGGGATCGGCTGGAAGCGTCAATCCAGCGTTTGATGTGATGAGAGCAGCCGTCACCAATTATGTTTGCTGAATTTAGACCTTCGTATTGAACTTGACCAGTGCAGGGACGGACGAGATGTTCATATGTCCAAGGCATCATGCACCCTAAATGCAACCGGCCTGCCGGCCAGGCAATGCAATTCAGGAAAGGCCTGCAATCGCATTTGTTATTCTATTTGGTGTGGGCTGCCTGCTGGGCCGAATGTTGCCGAAATGCGACGTGGCAACCCCGTGCCAATTTCTCCGCCGGTGAATAGACGCCAGGTGCAGCGCTGGGCTTGTGTTTGCTCTTTCTCGTGTGAGACTGACGGCCATTTCAAGAAAGAATTAATGGTGTTCTAAGCTCGATAGTGGCCATTGCGAGACCTGAAGCGCAAATGCTGGCAAAGTGGGAATTGAATAAGCAATAAGAATGAGATCACTTTGTCCAATGGGTAAGGGCATTCAAACTGATGAAGGGATCCTTGAGATAGAATTACGATATTCAAAGTTAAAATAGGAGTTACTTATGATAAAAATCGTAAAATCTGCTGGAAAATATTTTACAGAAAAAAGTATCATTAAATTCATGTGGTCAAACTCTAAAATGAGCATGAACTAAAACGCAAGTTCATCCTTTGACTCTGAAATTGAAGTACAATACTTCAAAGATTTAAAACAAGAAAAGTAACGCAATTTACAATGAAATAAAACGCAACAGATACAGCAGGAAATGAGAGTGCAAGGACATA
>JACJUY010016236.1:0-11371 GCA_014220935.1 Platorchestia sp. MABIK | reverse complement strand
ATTTCAGCTAACTATGCTGTCACTATGGACTTATTATCGAAGTTATAAGACCAGGTGATGCTACTTCAGCCACTGGGTTCCTTTTGCGGCTTGAAGCGGCGGCCTTACTTATACTTTCCATCCCATTAAGTATCGATGATACGCGGAGGAGAAGCCGGAAGCTGTAACAGATAAAATTTACCTTGGGATATATCATGACTACTGAACATAAATAGACTAAAATTGAGGTTTGAGGGATAACTAAGGTATAGCACTACAAGGTGTTACTTAGAAAAATACAAGGTGAACAGGCAACCTGTACATGCAATTTGATCCCGTCAAGTATGCGGAATTGTTCTATACATAGACATTTATTGCTATAGTAACATATGACAAAAGATTTTAGCATATTTTTTTCAAAAACTTGACCTTAAACTCATTGGACGACTGAAAAAACAAGAAATATGAACCTGTGATGACAGTAATTCTGAATATACAAATTTTTGTAACGTATTCACATTTCTTGATATCTGTCTAATATATCTGCACTCATTAATGACTGGAATAACTATTCATTAACTTAATTGGTACATTTTATCCAAATTACTCCGTATTATTGGCATACGAAATCAACCCAATGTTTGGGCAATAGTAATTTTTATTTTAACAAACTTTATTGAATTGCGAGATTTTTACTTATTATGAGATAGTTTCCACTTATAAGAATATCATACATATATATATATAAATATATATACACCGTTAGTTTAATATTACAAATAAAACTATTTACTACATTGCCCCAATAACAAGTTGATTTCATAAATAAGTATATGTTTTTTCGATATTGTCTTGTTATTAGCCTATTATTGTAATCCAAGATTCCAATATCGGGTCAATAAATAATTATCAACCCAATATTGGCCTAATAATTTCTTGCTACCTGGGATGTACTCCTTCCTAAATGGAGTTCAACAAATGTTGGGCAAAGACCGTGTCTTAACATCTTTCAACTATGAGAGCAACAGTTCATTATATGCAAAAAATAAACTGACCAGAAACTAGTACACACAGGGGGATTGTTAGATATCCTTACAGAATATTTCCCTACACTACAGCAAATTTCTGGTTCTGGGAGAAATAAATTTTTTAAATGTTTATACTCTTTAAACATTTATACATTCCTTTCAATTTTCAGTGAATTATTCCACTTCCTAATTTTTTACTACCTTGACAAGTAAAGTAAACCCCCTGAGGCAAAGTTTAATATTTTTTACCACAGTAACTTTACTACCTGGTAGACATCCTGTTATAGCTTTATATATGTTATTTGATTATGAATAATTGAGGATTTTCAAACGTAGTAAATTGAAATTCACCTATTTAGATTGTTATATAAAATTGAATGTTACTGTGAATTTTATTTGAGAGGATTCTTCTGTTCAGATATGTAATGTAGAGCTAAATCCTGAAAAATGAAATTGTAGTAACCAAGTAAACATAAATTTATTGGGATTAAGAAATATTTGCTAGATGGTGACAAAATAACCATTTGTGAAGTTTTTAGCTTGGTTGCTCAAGTTAATTAAAGATTCTCCAAAATGCTTATCATGTTAATATAGTGTATTTCATAAGATTACATAAATATTGAATATTACAGTAATCTATGGAGTGAAGTATTCCACAAGGGTAATCAAGAGTGAGAACTGATAATTTTACTTGTTTCTGTACTTAAAATACAAAATGTTTTTGCAAGTTAGGTTGGAAATAATTCTTCATGCTTGTTTGTAACCATTATTCAGAAGGAAGTGATGATTTAAAACAGAGATCTATCAATGCATTGTTCTGAATATTTCTTTTAAATTTATTTCATTATATCAGAACACTTTTCATTCTTTCTTGAATTATTGGTCATTGTCTGTATATATTGTTAATATTGTTACTTCTGACATCACAACATTTCTATCCCTACAAAAACGCGCGACTGTTAAAATTTAGTTCAGTGAGTTAAAGCAAAAACAATTCGCTGAAAATTCCTGACCTTCAAAATTTTAACGAGTGAAGACTGTCGTCTACCAAGTCTATTGCTTTCATTGTTGCCAACGTTGGCTAATGCGAAGTGTTCTTCGGCCAACACACTTTGTGATCTCAAACGAATCCAAGAATTGTGTACTTTTTGTCAAAGCCTTCCAAAGTTGCCAGATAGAAGATGATTCATTTGCCACGCCTGAAGCGAGTGACAATTAGGGATTATATGCTCTAGAAACAGTTGTATTAGGGCAGGTAAAATAGAGAGAGTTTGTGTTTGATGCAACAACGACTGTAAAAGCTGTCATTTGAAGAAAGTTTCTTCCGTCGAGGATGTCAGCTTTGCTGCTGCGCCACTTAGTCCCACACTGAGCCTCAAACCTTTGGAGGAAGCGTGTGCTCCACCATACTCCACGTAGTCATTGTGGAAGAAGTGCAGGATTTTCGTTTGAGTGTATTAGTCTACCTCAGGTAAACTAACATTACAAACGCTTTAACCGCCATGTGAGCCGCTGGTGGTACACGTAAGGAATTTTCGTATTCTGTTGACCGACGAGTAGTCACAAACTCAATTTTCATGACCACTTAATCAAAGTTAAACGAAGGCCCGATCCAGTTAGTGTTTGCTATTTTCAAAATTCTTTACTACAATTGACTATAAGTTTGAGTTGAAAATTTAACATTAGTCTACCTCAGGTGAATTAACTATTTTGACCAGCACAGGAAGTGAAAAGAATTCTCATCTCCTCTATATTTCTCCGCATTTGATTTGCATTTCCCTGCTACCTCTGCACTTCTTAATTGCTTCACTACACTCACTTCTCAGCGTCTCCTATTTGCAGTACATCACAAATCTCCTTCTTGCCTCCCCCTCAGACTACTTCACGTCGCATGACGAAGGGGGTAGAATGGGTGGAACCCCCACGTTTAAATGACTCGCTAAAATTGGCATTATGAAAAATTACTTGATAAAATTCTAGAGATTGTGAGCTAATAATGGAAATTCTTCAATCATTTAGGATATGTAGGGACTCTTCTTCTGTGATTCCGATCTACTGGTCACTCCCTCCTTGGGGAAATGAAATAGTTTGCACTCCCAATGAATTGAATCGCAAAATTTTCATCAGAATTGATTAAATGACTCGATAAATAACACTCCTATTCAAAACATCACAAGCCATTATTCAAAAGGGAGATAGAAATATCGTGGGGTGCTGGCCCGTATATATTGAAACAATTAAATTCTAAGAAGTAAGGCTTATTTACTAGAAAATAACAATCATATCGAAACTTTTTTAAAGAAAAATTGATGAATCGCTTACAAGTTTTTATTTAAGTTTATTCAAGCTGATTTCGAGTACAATAACCGAGAAAATAATGTGTTAGATTGCTGGGTAATTACACCGAACAAAAAATTAAATCATCTACTATTAACAACAAGGCTTTCTATCTAAAAAATTAGCAACATAGACTCTTTATAATCATATACATGTCTTCACTCGAATATCATCGAAATAAATATTCTTTTCCCGAATTGCTTGTATTTCGCTCATAATTTAATAAGGAACTACAGGATATTATTTTCGCAGCTGTATCGTTGTGCCATTTGGATAGTTGTTCATGAACTAATCAAATCATACCGTTCTCTTTGTTAACAATAAAACGCAATAAATAGCATCCATTTAGAACATACCGACGTAAGCTATAAACTTCTTCACGGATCAGTATTGGGACCTTTTCTATTTTTAGATTTATTCTTTATTTAAGATTTGGCTCATTATTTAATATAGTATTATTTTTTCGAATTTGATTCGTGAAAACCGTAGTGCAATGACAAATCGATTATATGATGATAGGCAAAAATTTGACGTAACTCGAAAGCATTACATGAAATAAAGGAATGTAAAGAAAGCGCATTCTTTTTTGTGAGCGCTATGTATTTCATCTGTATATCGAGACATGTGGTGACTAGTCTGAAGAACCAACTAATCCAAAATCTTGAAATAATTATTAAATTAACTGTTGTAGAAATTGAGCTGTAGGGCCAAAAAGCATGCCGCATGTAAAGCATGCTGAGTAGTCCCTAACGTTACTGAATACCAATGAATAGTTAAGTTTATATACAGAAATATTTAAGGAATTAGTTGCTTTGAATTAAGTTTTGGTTCTATTATCTAGAATATTACTTCCAATATCTTCTAGTTATATGGCAAATCTCTGAAACACATTTCTTTGATTTCCTTCATTTGCATTGCAGTAATAATTACATTTTCTTCCTAGCACTTGAATGAATGTCTAAGGATGTTTGCCACGTAGTGCAAATAAATGCTGACAACTAGCGCCAAAACTAGCGCTAGCGCCGCTAGTATTTCACATGTCTAACGCTATTGCCAGCGGCGCTAGTTTGTTTCACTATAGCGTGCGCAACTCTTAATATTACCACGTTAGTGAAGTTTTGGCCGCAGTCGAAGATGATGTACGAGAAGGTGAGAATCGCACCGACCCAAAATAGGCAAAATAATAGCATTAATAGAATATTAGCCAGGTAAAGTTATGCTGTAGTCGAAGATGTTGTAAAAGATGGTGAGAATCACACATTAATCTAATAATTAATATAATATTACCCCGGTAAAGTTCTACCGTAGCCGAAGATAATGCACAACAAATATTCACATGGAACCCAAGTAGACAAAAAAGGAAGAAAAATTAATAAATAGTACCCCGTTGGTGATTTTTTAGCCCCAGTCGAAGATGACGTAGAGGAAGGTGAGGTGTGCGCAGATGACCAGCAGCCGCACGGCGGGAGCGGCAGCGGACAGCGCGCACGCTGAGCAGTTCACGGTCACCACCGCAGCGGAGGCTACCAGCTGCAGTTATTGTCCAGCCGAAGATGCCAATGAATTTTTTCTTCAAACGGATTGTCTGGAATGTGATTAAACTTCATGTGAGATGAGTCATTCCTCATGTTGTATTTCAACTTCAAACCTCAACTTCGAACTTAAACTTCGAATCTCAATTTAAAATCCCAACTTCAAACCCCAACTTCGAACCTTTACTTCGAGCCTCAACTTCGAGCCTCATCTTCAAGCCTCAACTTCAAACCCCAACTTCGAGCCTCAAATTCGATTTGTTTAAAAAAATATTGTATTTCTATGTAATATTTAGAAGTAATATATAAATATATAGAAGTAATTTACTTAAAAAAAACTGTATTTGTATACAGTATATGTATGTATATTCCTTGAAAGAAGGAAAACTGTATTTATCGGATAAAATTGGTCTAATAAATTGGTACAAAATTTGATTTTAGAAATGCTTGAGCTCGAAAGTTTTTAATTAATAGATTTATAATAATGTGTGACTCAATAACTATGAAACTAGTGAAAAATTGAGATTAAAACCTACTTGCGTTATTAGAATCATCCCGAAAATTTCACGGTTTTAAATGCTGTTTTTAGAAACTGTAAAGTTCTTTAATAGTAGCGATTGCACACGCCGAGCGAATACCATTAAAAACTATTCTCAAAAATCTTTCTTGATCTTCAAGGAAGCGCTTCAAAGAGCTTAACGTTCAATCAATTGCTTAAGATGAAGAAAGGTTTCTGAATTTGCATTCAGATTCATATAAAAATGCTGCATTGGAAATTCATGGTAATTTACCGACTATTTTTCAGTTTTCTTAATTGACTTCGTTCTAACCTTAAATGAGCGTTGTGGAATTTTTTTACTTCTCTTGTTCTAACTGTAGCCATCGGTGTCAGCATGTCCAGTTATGCTTCCAAAAGAGATTGCAACTTAAAAAATATATTAATTACAGGTATTAAATTGATAAATTCAAAGGAATTCTTTTGGTGCTTGATGACGTTTTGTAAAAAAATCAGTCTTCGATTTTCGCATTCAGAATAAAATCACAAAGTGAAAGTGAGATTGAATGCGAAAAATAAATTTCACATTCGTCGCAAAGAACGTTCATCCACGGTTAAAACTGCACAACAATTTTTCTTAAATTGACGTACTTCAAAACACGTCTTAAATTGAAGTTGCTATGGAATTTGATACATTAATTAAATAAAAAAGGTGTGAATAATCAATGCCTGATTTTTTATAGACAATCAGTCAGTCACTGATTTACCCCCATAAACTGTATTTATGAAAATCATCACTGGGTTTGATCCAAATAAACTCTCTTTGATTTCTATTTTTTAATTCTGATCATGATTGAGAAAGATAATTTCACGACATGAAGTTGATAATAGCGTATTGCACGTTTATCTTAAATTCACTAACTTGATTTGAAGTTCTAGTCCCGCAAATTTAGTGTTTTTCAACAAAACTCGCGGTAACGTGTTTCTTCCTTGTCCCACGAAATCGTGAGCTTGGTCAAGTGTTCTTGAATAGCACCGACCTGCGGTAAATATGTTAAGATATTCTAAAAATATGTACATATATAGTTAAATAAACAAATACACATGTACTTAAATAAATTGGAATATGGATAAACATTTATTGACGGGTATTACTGATACATGGGCAAATAATACTATCAGGTATAACTGGTAAATGGGTAGATATTTCCTGGCAAGTAGAACGGGTATGGGAGTAAATATATACCGGTTGATGTAGCACAAATATTGAGAACAAAGTTTACTGCCATAAAAAATAATACAGAAATCAAGTCAGGAAATTAGCAACAATAGTTATAGCTCTGAAAAACAAGGCGATTACTCCAGCTGTAAATAAAATTGGGTGGTTACAACTGGAAAATATTGAATGAAACCAAGTCAGTAAATTATAAAGAATGGTTTCAAGTGGACGAGGAATGATGTAAAACCAAATCATGAAATCATAAACAGTTACTTGAGGAAAACGAAAGCCAAACCAAGTCATTAAATTTGTAAAGCATTTATAGGTGTAAAATAAATTCTAAAATCATGTCAGAAATTTTTTTAACAGGTAACAAGTTTACATACGAGTGTTCATTAAATTGCCTGAAATGGAGATCCCCATATTGAAATGCCTAAGCAGCCAATGCCGAAATTAAAAAGCATAAATAGGGGATGTCTGATTTAAAATATCTGAAGTCGAGTTCCCTGAATTGATTGTTCTAATTGGAGATTCCTAAATTAAAATACTTGAATTGGAAATGCCTAAACTAAACTGCCTGTAGTGCAGACGCCTAAATTACGTTAGCTCTATTTCATCCTTTCTATGCACATTATTCTTACCTCATCTGTGTAAATGAAGACAGCAGCATGCGCAACAATGGAGGAGAAAACATTTGAAAAGGGGGTGAAGATCCTTGTGATGCTTCATGAATACTTTTGCACTGTACTAATGCAGCACCGCGCTAGCTTTTAAAATGGGAGTTAAAGCTTTTCTGGAACTTTTTTCCATCGAGCACAACTCAATATTTTTCATCGACGTGAAATCAACTCATGAACTACAGCTACGATCCACCGGACGCTAATACACCCAACAGAATTTAGGGTGGAGCTTATGCGGGGGTGAAAAATAAGTTAAAATTCCGAAGCACTCATGCTCTGAAACAAATCCACTTACGTAGAAACGCAACAACCTAAATTATAGATTCAAAATATAATATTTAGAGGTACCTTAGAGGCCTGGAAAACTATCAATTTCACTAAAAATCTTACTATTTAGTAATCTCTGGTGTACTGCTCCCAGTCCCACCGCCCAGCTCCATGGTAAAGTAAAAATCTTAAAAATCGAAGCTAAAGCGTACCTTAGCTATAAAGCCGGAAATTATCTGCTCAAAGACTGGGGTTTCACAGACACCACTCTGCTCATGGTGGCGAGGTGTGAGCCACAACTGACTTTTTGGTGTCCGTGATGGTACACCAATGTTCTGCTACCACCTAAAGGAGAATTATTGTAGCTGCCATTCATTCTTTGTGAGCACTTTGTTCAATTGTTGTATATGAGTTATCCCCCGTTCCGCATGGTCGTTAACCACCTAAAGAGCCATCAATCGCTCTTTGGCAGCTCAGAAACTTGGGTTTACTTCCCAAGAGGATGGATCAGCGTCCAGAAATTCTTTTGGAATACAAAGCTTTCGAAAGAGGCGCATAGTGTAGGGCAAAGCGAATGAATATAGCTGGCTGTTGGCAATCTTTTTGAGATCTTAGAGTACTTTTCGGGCTTCTCATCTTAATCCTCTTCATCGTTTTCATGCTTATCAGTTACCGCTTTTTTACTGACAAATTCACTTCTTCATCGAATATCGATAAGCCGACGCTCTCCTCCGAGAGATACACCAAGTGGCATTTCAATTTTTCGGAAGTGGTCGTAGAAATTACAGAATTTTTGGCACTGTAGTTAAGGAGAGCTTTCATCAGGTTTAGCACGCAGTGAGGAGCTTGGACAGCACTAGGGGCAGTGAACCAACATTCCACATAGATGGGAACAATAAAGCAGCATATCTCCCATAAGCCTTTCTCTTTCCTTGCTGTCAACTTGAACTCATGCCGGAATAGCCAGACTTTGATGGAGTAGATGGCTTTCGACATCCAATGAGCATGGATCATTGGGCCAGGGATATGAAAGGGAACTCCTTGTCAGGGTTCAGCTCCAAAGAACAAGATCGTGGGCTCTAGTAGCTCCCGATAGTCGTCTCGTGGTTGATGAGATGTTAACTGGCTGGTGGCAAATGTGAGGATGCGATCACTTTCTGCTGAGATCCGAGGTCGAACTACATCACCCGTCAATCCAGAATTAGAGATAGTTTTAACAATCCTCTCCTAGTCAGCCAAGAATCAGTTAAATAGGAGTAGATCGGGCTCGAATGAAACACCCATGCAAGCTTTGCATGCAGCGGCATGAACAAGCTCTATTATAAGATGTCGACATGCAAAGTGTTGGAGGTCACGCCCTAGCATCTGCTAAGTGAATACATAATAACCTCCTCGTATTCTAGTGTTAGCTGCCGTGGTATCAAACTTAGAGCTGCGATCTTGTCAGTGAGCCCTCACTCGTCTAGTACGTCGACAACAAGTTGGGCCTAACTCTTCCCCGATGGGATCTTGGGGACTCCTAGACGCTGACTGACTCCATGACCATTGACCAAGATAGCCAGACGATCCACTCGCGAATCCGAGGTTAGGTCGGCCATAAGCTTTCCATCCCAATGCACAGTCAGAGGAATGTTGGCTGAAAACTTTTTATGCAGACTGCTTACAAAAGTTACCCTGGTTTTAATTCTCTCTCTCCTTATTGAATCTCTGTTAACATTGAACTCAGCCAGGCTGCTCCCCACGCTCCTGATCACTTCAGTTATTATCATGATTGATTTGCTGTCTGAAACTTTGGTGCGGTCAAGAGCAGCAGCAAGAGTCGGTGTAATGGCTTTCTTCGTGCCTCGAGCTCTTTTTCGGGCTGGCAAATTTTGGTTATCTATGAACACAACTTAATTATCATTATCTATGGATTCTACTTGGCTGTCACTTCCGCCCAAAGTTACTCAATTGATATTGCTTATTCTATGTGTTTTTCATGTGTGAGAAAACTGCTAAGTTTACAAGCCTTCATCTTCTCTTAGTTGGTTTCTCAACACTCAGATTTATCTTTGGTAGTTTATTCTTAGATGTAAAATCCATAGACTCATAGATTTTTCCTGGAAAATGAAACTGGTCTACTAGTTTAAGAACACGGTTCGGGTCAACTTCCGGATAATGGGAAGTTTTTTATATATAAACTCATCTTGTAGAAAGTTTTCTTGCGCATTCAACGATATAATTGGATCTCAAGTAAGTCTATTGGTTCGTCTACTAGACGGGGTAGAAGACGCGCACTAGCGTGACCTTGGGGGGCGCCAATGGATGAGCGACCTCTCCCTTCCCCCCTTATTACGAGTTAGTTTTGAGTTTTCCTTTACGGAAATAGAAAGAGAGTTTATTCATTGCCTTCCTTGAAATGCTTTCGTACTCAAATGAAACATTCTATTACTCAGTGATAAATCACGATAGTGTAATTGAGTGTTTGTTTGGAGTCCGGTTGCTGAGTCATCAGCTAATTAGCTTGCTGTGTAAACATATAATCGCCTCCCTTAGTTTTGAAGCTACAGGAATGGAAAATATATCAATCGAAAGGGCTCAAAAAGAGCTTCAAAGCAATGAACCTGATTTTAGAAAAATAGACTTTAATGAAGAAAAAAAATCTAAAAAGAAAACACTTATCTGGAGGTTGCATTTATTGACATTTGATATTGATTTTTCCCCTTGAAGGTACATGAATTGCTGACATATCAATCGATAGAACTCAAATAGAGCTATAGAGCTACAAAAACAGTGGAATTTATTTTACAAGAAGACTCAGTTCCAAAATTGATAAAGAAAGAAGGAAATCTTTTTTATAAAAATGGCTCTCATGAAAAATCCCTAAGTTGACCTTTAAAATGATTCTCCTCCCACAGTTTTAAAGGTACAGGAATGGCAAACATATCAATTCAAAGCGATTGAAAAGATCTATAGATCCGGTGAAAAATTTTATAAATCATAGGCAAAAAAAGACGAAAAAGCAAAAAAGTGATCGGTTTTTGGGAATAATATCTCAAAATTCAACAAATCGAATTCTCGAAAATCTTTTGCCTCGGATCTATAGACAAGACAATTAGCTATCTAGAAAACATTTTTTTAGTTGTGTAAGTTCAAAATTGTAGGCGAAGAGTCATTTTACGCCACACCTATTTTTTCATGGTTAAAAAAAATCATATCGTTGTAAATTTAACAAAGATACCCCATGAGTAAAAAAAATAGTCCTAACATTTAACACCTATGGTGAATATCTCAGAAAAACCCATCAAGAAGTAACAGACTTTTTTTACCCCGAACCGTCCCCTTAACCTTAAAGGTAATATCCGAATGCTCTAAGATTTTTCCTGGAAATTGAAATTAGCAGTGGTAGTTTAATATTCGATTCAAAATCCGTAAACTTCTAGATATCATTGCTGGGAATGGACGTTGTGTTTGTAGTTTGATCTTAGGAGTAAAGTCCGTATGCTTTCAATGAATTTTCTCATCCTGCTTATGAGTGAATTTTATAGATCTCGAACAGATCAGAGTCCTCAAAGCCTTTTCCGCTCAACTGCCCCCTAAACCTAAGTTTGACTGCCATAAAATACTTGATCGAGTTATGATGCACACACCAGTCAATATCTAAATAATAATCTAGAGCAAAAGTAAAGAAATTGGATTCATCAAGAGATAAGAAGAAGTACAGGCACCTTTGTTGCGCAGCAGAGCAGCAAGTTATGGCTCATAGCTTATTGAACTGTGATATTTGAAGGGCAAAAAGCACAAGTAGGCAAAGCGCAATTTTGCTGCATAGTATGCTCTGCAGCTGAGCACAC
>JACJUY010016232.1:0-14046 GCA_014220935.1 Platorchestia sp. MABIK | reverse complement strand
GGGGAGCTGAGCTTTATCTGGGCTGGGGAGCTGAGCTCTATCTGGGCTGGGGAGCTGAGCTCTATCTGGGCTGGGGAGCTGAGCTCTATCTGGGCTGGGGAGCTGAGCTCTATCTGGGCTGGGGAGCTGAGCTCTCTCTGGGCTGGGGAGCTGAGCTCTATCTGGGCTGGGGAGCTGAGCTCGTTACACAGCGAAGTGACGTTAGCTCAGACCACCTCAGGACCGTTATGCCCATCCCCCAGATGGGGGAGTCGCTGCCGCCGTCCTCACAGCGCCCCCCCGAGGCGCCCCCCACCAGCGCCAGCAGCGCCTTCAGGAAGGGCATGGCCTCCCTCAAACCCTCCATCGACCGCACCATGAAGCCCCTCCAGACCTTCGCCTTCAGGCGGCCTACCTCCCTCAACGCCGCCAGGAAGCGCGACTTTGGGCCCATCTGCCGGGTAAGTGGGGCCTTGATTAGGGTCACCTGCCGGGTGAGTGGGGTCTTGACTGGGGCCATCTGCCGGGTAAGTGGGGCCTTGACTGGGGCCATCTGCCGGGTGAGTGAAACTTTGACTGGGCCTATCTGCCGGGTAAGTAGGGCCTTGACTGGGGCCATCTGCCGGGTGAGTGAAGCCTTCACGCTGTAGCGCATACATTTCCGTCTATCTTCCGCGATTTTGGCTGTGCTTCTCCTTGATTTTGATGCCAAAATTTCAGGTTAGGCACCTCACGCTTTGCGTCGTCGCCGTCACGTCTGTAGTGACGTAGTGCATCATGACTGCGTCTCGCTGCTGAAGGTGTGCCGGAGCTCTCTATCAATGTAATGGTTGCCTTTATGGTGGGGCTGCATTGCCGATACATGAAAGGACACCAGAAAAGCTCCCCACAAATTATCTAACGTTTGTTGAGTTAGATTTGTTCTTGTGTCCGCCGCTCGAAGGGAATGTAATCGTTGTATCTATGGGAATGGAATTATCGCTCCCATGGGAAGATGTGAGGCCTTGAACTGAAAATTAGGTGAATCAATATCTTGTAGGAGGAAAAGTTCCCTGTTTTGCTACAGACCTATTTTTCCGGTTCACTGTTGTGTTTTCAGTAACTATTGCGTTATTCTTCAATTTTTTTCCATAAACTTCCTTCCTAACTTGCGGTTTCTTTTCACGGGGATCTTGTGTGAGAGCACACCTTGTGCATAGACTCCCTGGTTTCAGCACCAACTATTGTCTCCCTTTTTTGGAAACACCTTTGTGGTGGTTAGAATCGCTTAGTTTAACTTGTAATTCAATGATGTACATTTCTAGTCATTCCAACAAAACAATGATGCAAACTCTGTGAAACGATGGACGCAAAAATGACTAAATGAAACTGATATGAATACACTTGAATAACCTAGTCAGGCCTCAGCTATGAAGCAAGTTAAAGGTTTGTGTGATTATTTGAAGTTTGAAATCCAATCTTGGAATAAAAATAACGTTGAGTTTAAGAACACATGCGAAGAACGGTGGAATTTCATCCCACCCAAATCCTGCAGCGCATCAACTGGTGGCTTACAAAATACTCATTACCCAAAAAACATATTGAATAATGGCTAGGTACTGAAATCGTTCATCTTTGCCAGGTGCATTTCGGCTTCGCGCATTATAATATAAGCATTATTTGAACAAGATTTTTTGTTACTTGTATTATGATGTATAGAGCCACTGTAGTACTTCTCTGGTTTATGGGAAGCTTGCTACGTGAGCTGCATTGTGCTCAAATATGCAGTGCTTCACTTTCTGTTGGCATAAAAACCTATCTGTATGTAACCTATAATTATCTATAAGAGTGCCAGACTACTACCCATAATTGCAGGGCAAATATGCAGAGTGTTCTAACCCACAAAACACAGAATTTTAGGACTCTCAAGTTAGAGGCGTGGTGTTCATCGCAGGGTTGCCAAACTGGCTTTTACTTGCCAAGTTACCAACTAGGAACTGAACTAGAAACTAGGCCACTCTGCCTGAAAGACATCTACGCCGCTTTGAAGGGAAATTATCACTTAACCCACTCTGCCAGTTTTGACCTCTGATTTGTGGGTTAGGACACTCTGCATATTTGCCCTCACATTGAGGCTTCTAGAATCATACGGTCCCGAGCTAAAAGTTAGGTAGGCCGTCTTTTTGTTGAAATAAAATTATTTTTCTTAAGAACTATCTCTTTTCGATTCACTGCTGTTCTATTTTTCAGCACTTACTATTTTTTTCTTCAACTTTTATTTTGTTTCATGAACTTCTTTCTCCACTAACTGTTTCCTTCCACCTTGTGCATAAATTCTGCGTTCTCTTATCTTCATACAAAGTGGTTTCTTCCTCCTTCCTCTCTTTGGGACGCCTTTGTTACGGTAAGGGAAGGTTAAACTAACATAAAATCTAATCTCAGATCACACGGCTTCAAAGTTTGGTGACTTTTAAACCCTTGTACCGCAGCAACCAATAGAAATATTTCTATTTCTGTACCTACGTCTCACTCTTCAGACAGAAGAAGGTTTAGGAATGACGGGTATATATGACTCGTTGTCGCTGTACATGGCGCTTGGAAGCGTATCTTTCTGGGAGCCTCGCTAATTATGATGTGGCTTGTTCATGATGAAGACGGCTGTACTCTGCTCACAAGTTATCTGTGTCTGATTCTAGAGTACATCGAAGAAAATGTTCGTTGCGCGTGCAGGCGTTTGTTTGTGCAAGTCAGTTTGTATTTTTGTAACAACACGAATTAGGAAAACTCAGTTTATCCTACTGATACTTGGGTTTGTAATACTGGTACCTGTTGTTCAAACAATTTATTTACTACGGGCGATACAGATGTAGATTGTTTCTAAAGTTTAATACAATGGTCAAATTTGAGTATAGCTACTTGTGGGCCCGAATAAGTCCAGTGACTTCTAGGGCATCCTACCACCAACTCTATTCTAAGGTCTACAATTATGTTTTGCCTAATTCACTTGACCCAGTTACGAACTAGACAGACCAATGAGTTAGTTCACTCGATATTTGATGCTTAATTTTATAAAGTAGTTTATATGGGCTAGATGTTAACAGTATATTCTAGAAACGACTTGAGGACAAACTGAAGATCACTGATATTAACCATGGCTAATTACCCTATCAGGATGAGAGGAGAAGACATTTGACTTGGGTATCTCACATGCTTAGTACTTCGATACATAAAGGGCTTCAAGATTCTTTTTGAAAACTTTGTAAGAATTTCTTTCATGGATCTCCGCAGGGATTGAGTTCCAAGTCTTAGTTCCAATGAAGAGGGTCCCATGTTGTGACCGAGCTTTTGAATAATATGGAAGCATGAAGTTAATTCGATTTCGGGTTAAATGGTAGTGGTGACCAGTTTTTGTAGTTGATAATTGTTTAAGGTCTTTGTCGCAATCATAGATTATTGTTTTATAGATGGAATTACAAATGGGGAGTTTGTAAAGATTCGCAAGTTCGAGTATTTTTAAACTTTGGAAAAAATCATTTGTGTGAGCATTGTATTCTAGTTTCTTTACCGCTTTGATGGCCCTTTTTTGTGGAGTAAAGAGTACATTGTTTTTTTTTTATCAGTTCCGTGTCATGCTTTTATCCCATATTGTAAGTATGGTGAAATGAGCGTTCGGTAAAGTATTTGCAAAGCTTCTTCGACAATAGAGTTTTCATTTTATCGAGGATTCCAATGGATTTGATAACGTACTACTAATATGAGCAATGTGCTCTTTGAAGGTCAGATGCTCATCTATTATAATGCCCAGGAACTTACGTCAATTAGTTTCTTCCATTTCACCTTTGCCAAGTTTTATTCGTGGAAGAGAGACATAATGTCTCATGTATGAGAATATGATCTATTATGTCTTACCGAAATTAAGTCTAATTTTATTAGCTTTAAAGCCACATTGAAACTTTTTGGAGCTCGTTGTTAATACTCTCCGCAATCAGAACGGGATTTTAATTAGGAAAAACCGTAGAAAGCGTGCTGTCATCGGCAAAAAGTATGGATTTAAAAAATGATGTAGATTTAATGAAATCGTTGATAAAGATTAGAAATAGGAGAGGCCCAAGCACAGACCCTTGTGGAACTCCATGGCTAATTGTATGTAGTTCCGATTGTGCACCGTCAATGACAACGTATTTCTGTCGAATTGTTAGGTGTGATCTGAACTAATCGTGAGCAACTCCTCAAACGCCATAACAGTGGAGTTTTGAGAGCAATATGTTCACACAATCGAAAGCTTTTCGGAATTCAAGAAATGCGGAGAAAACAAGTTTCCCTTCGTCAATGTTGGAATATAGTTTTTGTAAATGATTTAATACGGCCTGTGTTGTTGATTTTTGAGAGTGAAAATCCCCCCCTCAGGGGGAGACAATTATTGTATCTATGGGAATTAGCGCTCTCACGGGGACAATGTGAGGGCCCGAGCTGAGAATTAGGTCGGCTTTTCTTTCTTGTTGAAATAAATAGTTTTTGTTATATTAAGGACCACCTTTTTCGGTTCACTGCTGTCCTGTTTTTCAACACCTACTACTTTCTTCTTCAACTTTGGTCTTGTTTCATAATCTTCCTTCACAACTTACTGTTTCTATGCCCTTTCTGCGTAGATTCCGCGTTTCTTTAACTCCATACTTAATGGTGCCTTCCTCCTTCCTCTATTTGGATCGCATTTGTTGCTGCGGGGAGGGAGGCTAAAACTAACGACTAATCTAATCAAATCTAGAGCGAAAACCAAATTGTTTATCACAGAGGAATGATTTTCTTCAAAATAGGAATATACTTTTTGACATACAATTTTCTCGAATATTTTGCCAAAAATTGGTAGCAAAGAGATAGGTCTAAAATTGTTTACGCAAAATTTTTCCCCACTTTTAAAGATAGGGTTCCTCTAGCAACTTTCAGAGAGTTTGGGAAAATGCGCTGGAAGAGCGACTGGTTAATAATATTGGATATGAACGGGGCTATAATATCAGCTATAGCTTCAAGGACTTTAGTTAAGAATGTTTTTAATCGAAAAAATAAATAAATAAAAAAGAGTCGTGTTCACGGATATGATCCATATATTCCAAGTGATAAGTAGGTTCACTTGGAATATTATGAGCTCTATTTTGTCCTACGTTTACAAAAAATCGTTGAAAAGATTAGCAATATCTTTCTTCCCGTGATATTTTACATTATATTGAACAATAGGCTCAGTCGTTTTCTTAGCAGCAGTATTCGGTTTACAGCTAGAATTAAGTAGGCGCCAGGTTTTTAATATTAGTTTTAAATTGAGTGAATTTGAGCGTAAAATAATTCTTTCTTTATGTCCTTGTCTGATTTTTCACATAGTTCCTGAATTTGGCATAAGTTTCCCTAGAGAATCGCCCTTCGTATAGAAGAGCTAGGTACGCTTGATTTTTTTTTATATTAATAACGTTTTTTTTCATAATTCAGGGCTTTTGTTTATTTTTTTGTGTAATTGCACTAGTGACTATCGGACAACACTGATCATTTGCAGTCGAAATCACTTCAGTCAAGTTTAGTATTGCCTCATCAATGTTAATTGTACTATTGTTCTGTTGAGAGATGTCCAATGTTGGCATTAGTTCTTCTAGAACGGTGCGCATTGCTCCCAAATTAGATTCATTTACGCAGCGATATGAATCATTTGAGTAAGTTTTAGCCTGTGGTTTGGTGCAAGTGTGATGGACAACTTTCTTGAAAAGAAAAATTGGGAAATAATCCAATAAGTCGGAAGTAATTATTCCAGTAAGAAAATCAGTTGGATCTATCATGAAGATATCATCGAGTAGCGTAGCAGATTGCGATGAAATACGTGTTGGCTACGTGACAATTGGAAGAAAAGATTTAGAATGGAAGGTATTTATGAAATTGGAAATTTGTTCGCAGGTTTCATGTTTTAAAAGATCATAATTGAAGTCACTGCAGATTATTATGTCATTGTATAAAGTCTGGTTAAATTGCGACATAATATGATAGAGCTCATTCAGGAAAGATACCGGGTAGGCTGCTGGAGGCCTATACGCCGTTCCAAGCATAATCCGTTTACCATTTTTCGTCAGCTCTATGAACAGCGTTTCTATGTGATCACAATTCATAGTTGCACTTGCTATGATTCTCAAATCTACGTGTAATGATATGTACTAAGGAGATCTACGGGTGACCCACTGGTGATCACAGCCTCTGTTCTCACGTATACCTGATCATACCAAATGAAATAATGATGCATGTAATGGTGCTAATTTTCAATATTCAGGATGAAAACAACTTTAGTTTGAGATGAGAACTCGAGTTTAACTTGCTTCTAGATTGCGTTACTGGCGATCACAGCGCACTGGAGGGACATCAACTTGTGAATGTTGCTTACTGAGAGTCATTGTGCCGTGATGTTACTTCTCTGAGGGTCATTGTGCCGTGATGTTACTTCTCTGAGGGTCATTGTGCCGTGATGTTCCTTCTCTGAGGGTCTTTGTGCCGTGATGTTACTTCTCTGAGGGTCTTTCTGCCGTGATGTTACTTCTCTGAGGGTCTTTGTGCCGTGATGTTACTTCTCTGAGGGTCTTTGTGCAGTGACGTTACATCTTACGCCCTGATATTGCCTTGTGATGGCCATTACGCTGTGACATTGCCTTGTGAAGGTCTTTTTTTCTTTGATATTGCCATGTGAGGGCCATTACGCCGGGATATTGCCATGTGAGGGCCATTATGCCGGGTTATTGCCTTGTGAGGGCCATTAAGCCGTGATTTTGTCTCGTGAGGGCCATTACGCCGTGATATTGCCTTGAGAGCATCCATAATGATCATGGCATTACGCCGGGATATTGCCTCGTGTGAGCCATTACGCCGTGATATTGCCCTGAGAGCATACATAATGATCATGCCATTACGCCGGGATATAACCTCGTAAGGGCCATTCCCAGGTAGCAAAATTTATTGACCTCATATTGAGCCAATGTGCAGTCTCAATATTGACTGGATATTCAAAATGAACATTGGGGAAATACCTTATTTTGGAAAATTCGGTTGATATTGGAAAAATATATTGGCCCAATAACAATATTATCATCATCCCAATATCAACTAATTATTGTGTCAAGATTGACTTGATAATGAGGTGTTCCCTACAATTATTGCTTAATACTCAATTCCTGATATAAGGTTGATATTGATTAAACAAAATTGTCCTTGTAATGATATTTTCACTAACAGAATATCAACTATTTATTGGGTCACTATGGACTTGATATCAAGGTTATAGGACCAGATGCTGCTGCTTCAGCCATTGAGTTCCGTTTTGCGGCGTGAAGCGGCGGCCTTATTTGAACTTCACCTCCCTCCCATTTCAAGTATCAGTGATACGCAGAGGGGAACTTGGAAGTTTTAATTGATAAAATTTACATAGAGGTATACCACAATTACTGAGCATAAATAGACTCAAATTGAGGTTTCAGGGGTAACTAAGGTAAGGCACTACAAGGTGTTATACCTTGTGGTCGGGCAACCTGTACATGCAGTTTGATCCCGTCAAGTATGCGTAATTGTTCAATATATAGACATTCATTGCTATAGTAACATGACAAACGATTTTAGCATTTTTTTGAAAAAACTAGACCTTCGAAACTCATTGGACGACTGAAAAAACAAGAACTGTGAAACTGTGATTACAGTAATTCTGAATATACATATTATTGTAACGTATTCACCTTTCTTGAAATCTGTCAAATATATCTGCACTCATTAATGACTGAAATAACTATTCATTAACTTAATTGGTACATTTTATACAAATTACCCCGAATTATTGCGTACGATTTCAACCCAATGTTTGGGCAATAATAATTTATATTTTAACAAATTGTTTTAAATTCCGAGATTTTTAATTATTATGAGATAGTTTCCACTTATATGAATATCATACATATATATATACACTGTTAGTTTAATATTAGAAAAAAACATTAACTACATTGTCCCAATGACAAGTTGACATAAATAGGTATATCTTTTTTCGATATTGTCTTGTTATTAGCCTATTATTGTAATTCAAGATTCCAATATCAGGTCAATAAATAATTATCAACCCAATATTGGCCTAATAATTTCTTGCTACCTGGGTTACGCCGGGATATTGCCACGTGAGGGCCATTACGCCGGGATATTACCTCGTAAGGGCCTTTTCGCTGTCACATGACGCCATGATGTGTACCTGGTTGAAATACAATTGCCGCTTTTTCTGCGTTGCACATAACAGCCGTGACGTGCAACACACACGGCAGCCGTGACGTGCAGCACACACGGCAGCCGTGACGTGCAACACACACGGCAGCCGTGACGTGCAGCACACGCGGCAGCCGTGACGTGCAGCACACCCGGCAGCCGTGACGTGCAACACACCCGGCAGCCGTGACGTGCAGCACACACGGCAGACGTGACGTGCAGCACACCCGGCAGCCGTGACGTGCAGCACACACGGCAGCCTTGACGTGCAGCACACGCGGCAGCCGTGACGTGCAGCACACACGGCAGCCGTGACGTGCAGCACACACGGCAGCCGTGACGTGCAGCACACGCGGCAGCCGTGACGTGCAGCACACACGGCAGCCGTGACGAGCAGCACACACGGCAGCCGTGACGTGCAGCACACACGGCAGCCGTGACGTGCAGCACACACGGCAGCCGTGACGTGCAGCACACGCGGCTGCCGTGACGTGCAGCACACGCGGCAGCCGTGACGTGCAGCACACGCGGCAGCCGTGACGTGCAGCACACACGGCAGCCGTGACGTGCAGCACACGCGGCAGCCGTGACGTGCAGCACACGCGGCAGCCGTGACGTGCAGCACACGCGGCAGCCGTGACGTGCAACACACGCGGCTGCCGTGACGTGCAGCACACGCGGCAGCCGTGACGTGCAGCACACCCGGCAGCCGTGACGTGCAACACACACGGCAGCCGTGACGTGCAGCACACACGGCAGCCGTGACGTGCAGCACACGCGGCAGTCGTGACGTGCAGCACACGCGGCAGTCGTGACGTGCAGCACACGCGGCAGCCGTGACGTGCAACATACGCGGCAGCCGTGACGTGCGGCACACCCGACAGCCGTGAGGTGCGGCACACGCGGCAGCCGTGACGTGCAGCACACGCGGCAGCCGTGATGTGCAGCACACGCGGCAGCCGTGACGTGCAGCACACGCGGCAGCCGTGACGTGCAACACACGGCAGGCGTCACGTGCAACACACACGGCGGGCGTGACGTGCAACACACACGGCAGGCGTGACGTGCAACACACACGGCAGGCGTGACGTGCAACACACACGGCAGGCGTGACGTGCAACACACGGCAGGCGTGACGTGCAACACACGGCAGGCGTGACGTGCAGCACACGCGGCAGCCGTGACGTGCAACACACGCGGCAGCTGTGACGTGCAGCACACCCGACAGCCGTGAGGTGCGGCACACACGGCAGCCATGACATGCAACACACGCTGTAGCTGTGACGTGCAACACACGCGGCAGCCGTGACGTGCAACACACGCGGCAGCCGTGATGTGCAGCACCCGCGGCAGCCGTGACGTGCAGCACACGCGGCAGCCGTGACGTGCAACACACGGCAGGCGTCACGTGCAACACACAGGGCGGGCGTGACGTGCAACACACACGGCAGGCGTGACGTGCAACACACGGCAGGCGTGACGTACAACACACACGGCAGGCGTGACGTGCAACACACACGGCAGGCGTGTCGTGCAACACACACGGCAGGCGTGTCGTGCAACACACACGGCAGACGGGACGTGCAACACACGGCCTCGGCCGCAATAGCCCTCCACACCTGGCATCGCACGCGGCGCTGCATTCTGTGCTGCGGCGCGCATTGGTGTCGCGATACCTGCTGTGTGGCCAGGGTTGCCCGGCTCCTCTTTTGCTCTACAAAATTCTCAAGTTCGCTGTTTTTCTTGTTAAGGCTTGCCCATGAAGATCACTCCGATGGATGCTCTCATGTTTGATCAAACGTTACGGCTCTTTGTTCTCAAGTTTTATTTGAAGAGAGGCGCTAGTTTAAGAGTTTTTGGGCTGGGAGGAAAAATAATGTATCAGCCCTAGATCGTGTGGGACACTGGGTCTCGAGTGCAGCTGTAAGCCCTGCAACGCGTCTGCCTGTGGTGTCGGAATGGGGCTGTCCTATCGCCGTGTTGTGTGAGCGTTTGGTTCTTTGGTATTTGTCTGTCTGCTTGTGTGCGTTTGGTGCTGGTGTTTTGTTTGGCTCTAGGTTTGGTTATTTACTTGCTTGCTTGCCTGCTTGGTTGTTTGGTTGTTTGCTTGATTGATTGGTTGTTTACGTGCTTGGTTGTTTGCTTAATTCGTGTTTAACGTGGTTGGTTGTTTGCTTGCTTGCATCCGTTTACAACCGCTCTTAAGGAGAAAATTTTAGGACCCAAATTGCCAGTTATGTAGGCCTTCCTTATGGTGAAGTAAGATAGTTTTTCTTGTTACGAACCATATTTTTTCGGTTCACCGCTGTTCTGTTTTTAGCACCTTTTACTTTCTTCTTCAACTTTGCGCCGGGGTCTTGTGTGGGAATACAATTTGTTCTTAGATTCCCCGTTCCCTTAGCTCCATACTATATGGTGCTGTATCTCTTTGGAACACGTTTGTTGTGGTTTCTTCACCAGCACTACAAATCCGGAAATTAGGGCACAAGTAAAAATGAATGAAAACGTATGCTCGATAGCGGAAATCTTAACGGTCTTGACGTCACACGCTGTCAAGGGACGACCTGGGCATTTCATAATAAGTGAGCAATTCTGTTTTTCGAATCGCAGTTCATTTTCATTGAAATGTAAATTTACTGGCTGCATCTAAAGGATGGATGTTTTGGGGAAAATTGGGAAGATGTTGCAGCCCGTGCGACATCTACGCTCATCGCACACGCTCAGGCCATTTGATGTTATTCTATACCATAGAACTCGAGACGGTTATGCAACAAAACGGTTATGCAAAAACTTCTGGGAAAAAGGCCCATAAATATGTTCCGTAATATGAACATTTACCGGAACCGTATTCACAATGAGAATACTATGATTTTGACCAAGAAAGTATGAATTTCTCTTCACGCGTTAGCGGACGATATCAATTGTAGGGAATGTGGAAAAGTGGATATCTCTCTTAGGGTTGTAGTGAGAGATTTTGTAGCGAGAGATATTTCTTGTGAGAGCTAGTTGTTGTGAGATTTTTTCTCCACATTTCTCTCAGCTTACTGCTGTAAGCAGGTTGCTGCTGCCTCGCTGTGTCGTTACTTAGAGCAGAGCGTGGACGGTGACAACCAAGCATACAAGCAAGCAGGCAATCTAACAAAATCATCAAAGTTTATTAAATGTCAAACCTCCGACGCCCATTTATGTCAGCTTCTCTATATAACTAATTTTTAATCATGAAATTATTTGTTAATCTCACAATTTCCGACGATAAAGATAATTCAGTATCAACGGGAAATATTTTTTCCAGTACTGAACTGAAGAAAGCATGACAAGTACCGTCCTTGAAGCGAACAAGTGCAGCAGACCGCACCCACAGCAGCGTGTGATGCATGCGAGGCCCTTAGAACCATGCGGTACCAAGCGCCGCTTTTTAAACACGTCAGAAAACGGCATCATAGTTTGGTGGGTTAGAAACCATCGCATCTCAGCAACTTATAGAGCTATTCGATATTTTGTAGCTATCTCCCTGTACCTATGACTAACTCTCCAGACAAAGGAAAATTTGGGGATGACAGCGGTACACATTGTTCATTCTTGCTAGATGTATTTGGCGCTTGGTGCCGTATGATTCTAGGAGCCTCATATCGCTCTTTGGGAAGAACTACGTCATAACTAAAAAAAAATGGGAATATTAACTTATCCACACTGTTTAATTTGCCATTTCGTTCTTCGTATTTTGGTAAAACCGTCATTACTGTACCTTTAGAATTGACCGAGAGGAAGGATTCCTTTTTTCGATCAAAACTAATTCCGTAAACCAGTTTGCAAAGTTAAAATCACTTCTGTAAAATAACAAATTTCGACTTGTGGCGTTGTTCTCCCCAATGAGCGCTGTGATGTCAGTGCCCCACACTGACCTCACATGCTCGGCCAGTGCGGCGGCGGGTCCCTTCCTGCATATCTGCGGACTTCTTTCATCTGCTACATGGAAGCGAAAGATGCATGTTGTCCCGTCTTGTCAGTGACAGCAGCGTGTGCAATGTTGCGTTTTGTCGGTACTGGCAGCAGTGCGGTGATGGTGACATGCAAGTGCGCACACACTCAATAAGGCAGAGTTTTAAGCCCAGGTAGCTGAATTAACCGACTCACTTGAAGGAGTTACTACTTTTTAATTTTTTCAAATTTTAGTCATCATTTTAAATAATTGGTTTTTAAGACTTTGTAGCTAGATTAACCAACTCATTTTAATGATTTACTGATTTTTTATATTTTAACTGCAATTTTGAATGTTCTGTAATTATAAAATTGAATGAGACTTAGGGAGAGAAAGCATTAGTGGTCATTTTTGACATCGCGGGTATGCCAGTGTGAGAGATTCCCCTGCTTTAAATGCGTCCTTCACTTGTGTGCGTATGTGCTCTTCTGTACACACGTGTGCGTGTGTGCTCTTCTGTACACACGTGTGCGTGTGTGCTCTTCTGTACACACGTGTGCGTGTGTGCTCTTCTGTACACACGTGTGCGTGTGTGCTCCTCTGTACACACGTGTGCGTGTGTGCTCCTCTGTACACACGTGTGGGTCTTGAGGATATGAGTGCGTGTGTGCTTGTTTCACGGTACGCGTGTGCGTATTTTAGTGTCTGCCGCCTATATGCACACACATGAACTGATTTTACGATGCGCACACATGTCGGTGTGACATCGTGTAGCGCACACGTGCCGAGCATCACACGCACATGTTGCCGTGACGTACATGACTTCCGCGTGTGCGGACGGCCTTGCTCCCTGCCTCCTCGGGCGCTCTTCTATTTATTAATGATTATTTATTCCTTTGTATATTTTCTACATCATAAATAGTTACTCCCATTATTTACTCGTTTCCGTTTTCTGCATCAATTTTCTATGTTATATTTGTGCATTTCTTACACTGTGTATAATGGTATTATTCTTTTAATGATAATACTTTTTCCTACATCATGAACATATGTGACCCATATCATACTCGCATCCGTATTGTACGGATTTACAGCCTAAGTATATGAGGAGGATTACCGAGCTGGAGGTTAGGTATGCGTTCCTTTTGTTGAAATGAAATTTTTTGTTTGTTTGTTTCGGACTATTTTTATTTTTGGTTCACTGCTATTACTTTCTTCAACTTTTATTTTGTTTCATAAACTTACTTCGTAACCTGCTGTTTACTTGCGCAGGGTGTAGGGACACATTTTCTGCATAGATTCCCTCTTCTCTCAATTCATACTGAATGGTGGCTCTCTCCATCTGCTCTTTGGAACTCATTTCTTGTAGTTAGGGAGGCTCAGGCAAACTTATCTAATATCATACATTTTTTCCTTATAGTGTGTTAGTTTCCTTTTTGTGCATAATCTAGTGCTGTGTTTTGTGGTTATATTACGATGTAAAGCAAACTCCTGCTTCTTATGTTCTTACTGAATGATTATTCTCTTTATTCTCCTTCACTATTTCCTCTATCGTATTTATTTAGCTCCTTTATTCTCTGCATCTACTGTTGCTCCTGTTCTCGACATTTCTGTGTTTATAATTATTTCAATGTCCCCTCAAGGGGATGCAACGAATGTATCTATGGAAGTAAGCCCCTATCCCCCCTCCATGGGGTAAAATGTAAGGTCCCGAGCTGAGAGGTCCTCTTCATGTTGAAACAAAGTGTTTTTTGTTATGATGAAGACCATCTTTTTTCGATTCACTGCTATCCTGTTTTTCAACGCCTACTACTTCCTTTTTGTGCTGGGTCTCCTGCTGTATGTGTTGTGCTGGGTCTCCTGCTGTGTGTGTTGTGCTGGGTCTCCTGCTGTGTGTGTTGTGCTGG
>JACJUY010016230.1:2917-14050 GCA_014220935.1 Platorchestia sp. MABIK | reverse complement strand
TCGACAAGCTTCCGAGCAGGCCCTGACAATTGTTTCAACAAATAGGAAAACTTCTCGAAAGACGAAAAATTATACCTTGAAATTAAACTGTCAAAGGCGGTTATGAACCTATGATAGGATTCAGGGCTGCCATCGAAGGACGGTAACTCTATATGAGGTAGGGTAACTTTGTGCTTATGACCCGCGTTGGGGTCATATCTAACCTCCTCTTCAGGATTATCATCTGAGCGATTAGCCTCACGTAGCACTTTAAGTTCCTCTTGTAATGAAAGTTGGGCTTTACCCAATCTATCGAGATAATCCTCATCGGTCACACATTGATTTAGGTACATGTCAGAATCCCAGACGTTCTTGCTCAACATGTAGTCATTAATTTTTTCGTCTAAATCAATTAGTTCAACTTTAAGTTTGCTCAGCTTGTCTATATAAAATTCGTACTCAGCAACAGGAAGATTAGGGCGTTCGAGAGCTGACAACGTCTTGGTCAAAGACTGCCGCTCTATTGGCACGGAGCCAATAGACATGCCAAGGAGATTAAGGCCGTTGGCGTGATTTCCTTCTTCTGCCCAAGTCACTCCCGCGCCGAAGCTCAACGCTGGCCCATCCTGGCCAAAGGTTTAGCAGCAACGCATGATGGTGAAGGTTGCTTGTAACGAATATTGAGAATTCGGCGAATGCGTCATGCCGAAAAGATAGTTAGATGATGCTGATGACAGTAAATAAAGGCCCGCGATTGCGTGCGTACCGAGGGACTGCGGTGACGGTAGGATGAGGCCGAGAAAAACGTACGGTGCGTACCGACACGGCAGATGTATGAAGAATAAGAGCTGCCGATTGCTGAGATTTTTCTCTTAGGTCGACTTTGAAGGCGGACTTTCACACATATTGAAGGACGAACTATTAAGGTATGCACACGACTTGACGAGAGGAAAATTTTTACAAGTATAATTTATAAGAAAATTGTACAGGCATGATACCAAACTTCGCATTATCACAGCCGCTGAAAATAATGATGATTGGAAAGCAATAGCCCGTGCCAACGGTATAGCTGTTCAAACTGCATATGCATGGCTTCGTCGATCCGACAACGATGTCAAAAAGCGCGGAAGTTACCGCTGTCTAAATTAACCGAGGACAACATCGAACTAATGCTCATATATGTGGGAAAAAATCCCTTTATTACTCTTCAGGAGATTAAATCGAAAATTCAAATTGAAGTTGGGATCTCAGTCCGCACAACTACTATTCATAAATATTTGGATTGAAAATTATTCACAATAAAAAAGTGCTTCCAGGACCTTTTACCATAAACTCCGAAAGCAACACAGAAAAAAGAAAATGTTACGTGCAGGCGCTGATGGACAAGATGGGCGACGGCAAATTAAAAATATTAATTGACGAGACCAATGTTAATCTTTTCGTACAGAGTAGTGAAAGTAGTTCTCGTAAAGGAACTCGCTGTTCGGTCAGTGTCCGACCTCAAGAGGAAAGAATATACATGTTATCGCTGGGATATCACAACAGGGTCTCGTGTATCTGCAGCAGCGGAGAGGCAGTTTCCGAAAAGAAGACTGTCAAGAATGGCTTCGCGAAATGCTGCGTGCAGTAACAGAATCCATTAATGCCATAACACCCAGGCTATGTCTACGCGTTTACAATCATATACAGAAACATTTAGCTGGAATACTTGCGTTAGAAGATTTAAAGATGGGAGATAACGTATAAATGCACTTAGCTATGTTATAAATGAGTAAAAATGGAATTAATAGTTAAGAGATTGGCCTCCAATTTGGTATTATATTTAATGTATAATACTATGTATATTATATAAAATGATAAATAAGCCATTATTGTAGCAGCCATATTATTTAAATATAATTTTGAAGCTATGTAATGTTGTCCTTTTCTGTCTGTGCAGTTTGCTAATTGTCACACTGTTACTTATTACAAAAAGTTTATTTGGATCATTTCTGTAAATATATATAAGTACCGATGATCTGTTCAGCAAATGATTCATAGGTAAAACTTGAAGAATGTCAAATTAAGTAAAAAATCACAGCAGCTTGGTTTGTCTGATATTCGATTTACTCTATTTTTAGTGCAAGTACTTTAAATGAATATATATTCTCACAAATCAACTTTAATTAAATTATTATTACATAGGTATGCATTTTTAGAAACACAAGCTTTTCAAAATTGAAATTGATCTTTTTAAAAGTATGCCTGACATTTTTAAAATTAAAGTTAATCTTTTTTTAAACAAAATTTGAAATTTTTTAAATTGAACTTGAGCTTTTTTGAATTTAACTTTCCCTTCTTTAAATTAAACTTGAGGTATATTAAATTGAACTTGACATTTTTCAAATTAAACTTGAGCTTTTTCAAATTTAACTTGGCAATTTTTAAATTAAAGTTAAAAAGTTGTAGCTATAGTTTGCTTCTAGCAGACCTGCGAAATTGTTGCGATGCATAATTGGCCGTGCTTCCGTTCCAAGTGCAATTATTCAGAACTCTATTGATCACACACCTGAAAGAATTAAACCTTCATTATTTACCTATATTTTTACAAAATATAGGAAATTCGAACTTATATGCGAGAACTACGATTTTAATTTTAATCATTTCAATTACATTTGTCTAATTCTTGAAGTAAAATTCCAGTTTAAACTGTTCGTCACTTTTCCACAGACCACTCACAAAAGCGCCAAGATGCCATCATTTTCTGAAATCATCAAAGGAATTAAGGAACATTAGATGAATATTAGTGTATTCAACTGTATGGTACAATGAATTGTATTGGATGTGTGTAACAAAACATCTATCTCTACAGTGCAGCGTGCACAGAGCGTCTGTAAGGCTGAGCAGCTCAGTACTTGAACGCGTTATGGCAGTATTGTGGTGTAATAAAAGCTTATACGTAATTCCATGCATTTGATTTTTTTAAGATTATTACACATGAATAGTACCCACTTATTATGGATTGTTCATCAGAGCAATGAAATTCATCGGTAATTTACGAATACAAGTTTAATTCGGCATGTACAGTTAACCCTTGTGCATGTCTTCGCACTTTTCACTAGACCGTATTTGACTCAAAGAATGCGTAGTTCAAATACTTATCAATAACGCACTCATGAGTGAACACTTATATAAAATGACTCATGAATAGTATAGGAAATAGAAGGGTTGACACAACACAAAGATTTGAAATTTCCCTAAATCATTGATGCCATTTTAATTTTTGTATGTTAAACGTGAGAAAATTCCTACTCGTTCAATTTACACCTATTGATAAAATGGTCACCCATGAAACCTACTGCGAGTAATCAGTTATTGTCAGCGTCCTAGCATTCAATTTAGTTGTAAAGAATAATCCGAATATTGAATAAAATAATAAAATTAATTAGATAACTACGGTGAATCACATCTTTGAAAACCCCTGCCGATCCGCATAATGAGTGCTGATGCGTCAGATTTACAATGATCGTAACGTTCTGTAAGATGGTATTTGCAATAGATGATTCCCATGTTCCAGACAACGTAAATAGGAAGGGAACGTATTTAATATCAATAAAAACGAAACGAATAGAACGTAAATATTATCATTGACAAGGAAATAAAATATTTCTTTCACAATAGTCAGCTTTCGGCAATTGGATCCAATCAGTTCATCAGCTTATTCAATGTGAAGGCAGGAGAGCCATTACAAGTGTAAAAGACACAAAAAACAAACAAACATCGGCATCTAAGGAAGCTTTATTTCCAATCAAGCCATATATATATTAACACATATCATCTTGTGTATTGGTTTTTCAAATGCCTTATAACTAACACTATATATAGGACGCCATGACGGTTTTCCCCGTAAAGCCGGCACCCATTTCCGATACCTGGGTTGAGTGGGGTTTTGTGCTTGAGTTTTCCCTTATACCCAACTGGGAAATCGCCGCGCAGCGCCGGGATTCGAACCCTCCACGCCTTCATGGAAGGGCGATGTCTTAATTACTGTGCTACGGCGAGCAAGAAGAGCAACTTTTTTAACGAAAAATACGAGCGGGGAATATGAAAGGGAGATAATAGGTTAAAGTTTACTGAAATGATCCAAATATTTGACACGGTCGGTACAGAAATAAATAATAGTCTGATGACAAATAAATTAGGTGGTGAAAAACGATGATTTTCGTCCAAGAGAAAGTTGCGACTCGGCCCGAAGTATCGGAGCCGCTGTCGTGACTCCAGGCGCAACCTCCGCGCCTTCCGTTAATGCACCTAGGTAAACAATTAGCAAAATGAAAGATAAAGGGTAAATGAGAAATATAGTGATCTGAATTACTTTGTTATAAATTAATTGAAAACACCCAAACTAACCCAGATCTGAAATACCTACAAACACCGAAACTAACTAAGCATCCACCGATCTGTTCTTAAACACCGAAACTAACTAAACACCCACCAATCTAATCTACACCTAAACCCCGATATTAACACACCAACCGATCTGATCTACACCTAACACACAGAAATTAACATACCCACCGATCTGATATACACCTAACACACCGATATTAACACACCCACTGATCTGATCTCTAACTCTAGAGACAACTAGTCAATAATTATCGATATACCCTAGGCGCTATTATTTAACAGGAGGTATCAGAACACTTCAATAAGCTTCAGCCGAACAATCTAATGCTTACGCACGACACACGACAGCACTGAGACTGACTGCTCCAGTAGCGAAGCGAAGTATCTTCTAGCGGTGGTGGGGTGATGGTGATGGGTGCGCACTCGCGCTCACAGGGCGCTTATAGTAGTCTCCCCTCATGCCGACAGTGATGCGTCAACAAGGCACGGCACCCTGAATCGACGGACAGCGGAAGAAGCCGTACCGGATGGTGAGGTAGCGGAGAGTCAGAAGTCCTGAAGTTGATGCGGTAGCGGTGAAGGCTGAAGATAGTCTGATGATTTTGGGCGCAACAGATCTCAAGTTGGATCTGCCGACAGTTGCTTAGAGAAAAAGTCAGTGGGCGAGAAATAAAATGTCGACAGTGTGAGGCTCTATGCCGGTTGTAAGATATATAATTTTCAGCTGTACTATTGTAGTGTTCATAATCAATTATAAAGATTTGCTCCCAAATACCCAGATGAATAAAAATGGCCTATTTTCGACATTTCTCTGTTTGAAATTAGGTGACCTAATTACATGTATCATGATTGGTACTAGTGAAAGGTCGCAAGGAGAACGTCAATGTTGCTAAGATCAGAAATTTGTTGCATGTAATCCACTTAATGGGAGACTTAACTTATGACAATAAGAGACTGTTGATTTGTCACACATTGGAATCAATCTATATATGCTGGGTGACCTTATATGTGATGCAAGTTATGATATATTACAAAATCCTGTCATTTTTATCTGGCCATGTACACTAGCAGTATTAGGTTATCTAGGCAGGTGACTCTCAACTTTGATACACAAGTTACAGAAAACTTCATTGATCGCTCCATATTACAATTGCTCATACCAGTAATTACAATGATTTTCTAGGTGTTGACTTGATGACGAAAGAGAAAAATGCAAGCCTTCGTTTATAATTTTGCTATTTTTCAAATAAACTTTTAGACACTTCTAAACTTCCATGTGTCCTAACACACTCTGAGTGTAAATAAAAAGCAAATGCTGGGAAACGGAGCGTACAAAATTGAACCAGCTCAGATAAATATTAGTTAACCAAGTTATTTTTCCTTATGTCATCAGTAATTTTGACATAATAAAGTTGCACACCAATGTTGGGAATAATTGGCGATAGCTCTGCCCATAAAAAATAATATTAGAAGAAATGTTCGTTTACCCAAACAGAAAGCAGACATTTTCATTGCACAGATCGTAGTTGATTTAAACCTATGTTGTAGGCATTATAATCACTTTTATGTCACAACTAAGTCAACAGCAGAAATTTTATATTGAGGAGCTCCCTATAATACAATGCATTAAGTTTTACATTTTCAACAAACTATCAATTTTGTTCAGTTCTTTTTTACGGTGAAATATTAATGTTAGCTTTGTGCGACGTCCGCTCTTCCTCGTATGAGGTGATTGGGAATTTTTTTGCGCCAGCCGAATTTTGGTGAGAATTTGAAGATAAAATTTTGTTGTGTAAGAAATCATGTTTCCTGAGTTAGTTTCTAGGTACGTTTTTATTGACATGTATGTAGGTAAAATTAATTTCAAATTTCTATGACATCGACTTTTTGTATTTGAGGCAAATAATTCATTTCCACGCATTATACATTCAACAAGACTGCCGAGGTAAACTGAGATCTTGGGTGAACCTAAGAGGAGACTGTCCGGCCCGGCATTTTTTAGAAGTATTGATGGTATTGATGAGCTTCCAGTGCTAGTGTTTAAAGAAAGATATTCACAAGAATAGATTATACTTACAATTCTATCTATCAGATATTAAACCCTTAACGTCAATTTTATAAGGATTGTCTTTCAATTTAAGCCCTCTAAGTTGACCATTATTCAGAATTAAAATGGGTTGTAAAGAATTACATGTAATTTCTTTTTGGAAAATGAACTGTACCTCTTTTTTCATGGAAATCTTACTGTATCAACGTATAAATGTTTTCTTATTTTTTAAGTCGAATTTTGTCCATCATTTTCCGTTTTCAAATTTGCAGCTAAGGAAGTGCGCTTTTATTGCTATGCCCTCTGTTAATTCAACTTCTGTTAATTGCGAATACTCTTCAAAATAGATATAAGGCTCTTCGTAATAAAGATTTTCTAAACTTTATTGTGGTTAACTTATTTTATCAACTTTTCGAAATTTTATCAACTTTTCGAAATTGTACCGTTTTATTTTTTCTTATTATTAAACAAATCAACGGTTTGGTATGAGGGAAGTTTCTTTTATCATTGAAAAGAAAAGCCAGAATGTCCAGCTGCTTCTATATTTTTTCAAGTTTATAAAAAGAATGTAAATTTTCATACCTATAATACTGACCGGCCTTGGTCTTCAGTTCAATTTGTCTTCACTCGGTCAAATTTCCGCAAATGAATTCGTAGAACATTAACTGGATTATGTTAAAATGTAAGTTAAAATGTAGGGCCAAAAATTGTTTTGAAGAATTTTGACAGTTTGTTAATGAAAATGAATATTTTAATACAAAATATCGCTTCTCTAACATCTGACGCCCTCTAACATCTAGGTGTTTGTATTTTTTGTTTGTGTGTTTATCTTGGAGAACTCTTCTGCGTTCAAAAAGTAAGACTAAAATCGGCCACCTTGATTTATCAAGGGGACCCACCCCTTAAACAAGAAATTAGAAAGATGATTGAAGAGTGTCTGACGGATCCTGGGGAGAGAGGAATGGAGGACGCGCAGCATCGGGTTTGCGACGGGGGAGACGTGGGAGGTTCTGGCGGCGAGAAGGAACGAATGAGCAAGATTGCGAGTACCAAAGGAAGAATTCAAGAAGCAATAGATTCGATGATCAATAAAATTAATGTGGAAATGGAGAAGAGCAAACCTGGTGATCTGAATGCCAACGGGATAACCAAACTTGAGAGGCAATTGGCGGAAATTGAAGAAGCGGTGTTGTTGGCACAATCCAGCACTCCAGCAGGCCCGAAAGTTCCGGGACCAGACAACAACAAAAAGTTACCAGAACAGAGAAAAGGAAGCACGTCCCTTTTGTGCTGACGGAGGAAAAGTACTTTCATGGTTACTTCTCTGTTACCTTCGAAGCTGGAAAGAAGAGAACGGTGAATTCCTTTGACTACTGGAAAAATTGAAGAGATGACTAGATCAAAACCAAAGAGAATCTTCAGCATGAGCCGGAGATGGTGATGGTGGGGGTGCAGAGTGCAGAGCAGGCGGAGAGGCTCGTCGACCTAACGTGCGTGGAGGGTGTACCGTGCCAGACAGCCTAGTACAGCAGTTTCAACTATTCAGTAGGCCTCATCTACATCAATGACTTCGACATAACTGATACGGGAGAATTTAAAGCTGGACTTCAGGACCAATACAATGTACACGAAGTTACTAAAGTCACCTTCATCAAACCAAGGTATCCCGAAACCCAAGCTTTCCTTGTTACTTTCAGACAACCAACCGTCCCACACAGCATTTCCATCCCAGGAGAAAGGCAAGACACCAAAGTTCACCCATTCAAGAATAAGCCAATGATGTGCTTTAACTGTCAAGCATATGGACACACCGCCAAGCGCTGCCGCAATACCTCAGCTGTGTGCAGGCGGTGCGCTGAGGTGGGCCACACCTCCCTTAACTGCACGTCGGACCAGCTGAGGTGTCCTCATTGCGGGGGTCCTCACTCTGCTGGAAGCATCCTCTGTGCGAAGGAAGTGGAGGAGAGAAGTTTGCTGGAGATAATAGAAAAGTAGAAAGTAACTATGAAACGAGGGAATCAAATTAAAGAAGGTGCAATTGAAACTGTGCGAGTGCAACCACCCAACAAGTTCATCACCCACTTTGACTGCAAGATGAATGAAGCCCACAGGCGGAAGATGTCGCCGTGGTTCCTGGAAAGGTGCGTCTCTGAACACCTTGGCAGTAAACCTAAAGCGATCAGGTCCCGGAACAAAACGGTTTTCACGGTGGAAGTATGCGACGCAACACAGAGCCTGAAGATGAAGCAGCTACATCAATTGAACCAACTACCTATATTTGTGGAAGAAAATCTTAACTTTGCAGTCCAAAAGGGGCTTGTGTATATTTACGAATATGACTTGAGCAGCTTCGAAGGATTCAAGAAGAAGCTCTTGGAGAAGTGCGGCGTGCAAGACGCAGTTCTCGCGACTTGGATTAAACCTAAAAACCAGTGGGCTAGGCCCATTCTACTATTCTTCAGACAGCCCACACTTCCAGAATACATAGATATTCCAGGGGAGCAAGCAAAGTCGAGAGTGTACGAGATGAAACCCAAACCCAGGTTATGCAAGAGATGCCAGGAATTCGGCCACGTAATCAAGTACTGCCAAGGAAACAAATTTGCCCTAAGTGCAGCTCAGCTGGCCACGGAATCGACGACTGTAAATCCGATGAGCTCAAGTGTCAACACTGCGGGAAGAAACATTTCACGGGTGCGAAGAGTTGCAGGTTGAGAGCAGTGGAGGAGGAAATCTGGGTTATCCTGAGTAGTGAGAGAGTTTCGAAGGGACAAGCCAGGCTGCTATTCTACAAGGGCATCCTTACCTTTCAATAAATTTTGCTAAGGTAGTCCCGACGCGCATCGATCCAAATAATATGAAAGTACTCAATAAAAAGAGAAACTGCCAAGGATACCAGGAAGCGACGTAGGAACTCGAGAGAAGCAAGAAGAAGATCGGAAAAGGCCTTGGAACGAACGGATCTAGGAGTAGACTGTTGTCCATGCGTAACGGTGAAGAGCAGAGAACGGAAGTATTACGTGAGAGCCCTAGAACTGGAAGGCATTTCACTACAACTATCATAAATGAGTATTAGTTCGATGTTGTCCTCGGTAAATTTAGACAGCGGTAACTTCCGCGCTTTTTGACATCGTTGCCGGATCGACGAAGCCATGCATATGCAGTTTGAACAGCTATACCGTTGGCACGGGCTATTGCTTTCCAATCATCATTATTTTCAGCGGCTGTGATAATGCGAAGTTTGGTATCATGCCTGTACAATTTTCTTATAAATTATACATGTAAAAATTTTCCTCTCGTCAAGTCGTGTGCATACCTTAATAGTTCGTCCTTTAATATTTGTGAAAGTCCGCCTTCAAAGTCGACCTAAGAGAAAAATCTCAGCAATCGGCAGCTCTTATTTTTCATACACCTGCCGTGTCGGTACGCACCATGCGTTTTTCTCGGCCTCATCCTGCCGTCACCGCAGTGCCTCGGTACGCACGCAATCGCGGGCCTTTATTTACTGTCATCAGCATCATCTAACTATCTTTTGGGCATGACGCATTCGCCGAATTCTCAATATTCGTTACAAGCAACCTTCACCATCATGCGTTGCTGCTAAACCTTTGGCCAGGATGGGCCAGCGTTGAGCTTCGGCGCGGGAGTGACTTGGGCAGAAAAAGGAAATCACGCCAACGGCCTTAATCTCCTTGGTATGTCTATTGGCTCCGTGCCATTATTCGAAGTTGGTCCTCAGGACGCGTTTTCACCGCGTTCCTTATCCGGAGGGAAAAGATTCCCTAACTTCTATGTACTTCAAGGGACCGTAGGACTGTTGTCCATTCCACTTAACAAATCACCCCTGGGAGTAATGTGGATAATAAGGCCCATGTATGCTTATTTCCACTATTTTACTAGATTTGTGTCATAGTACCCTGAATGTATAATGTGATTTCTTTACTATTTGTTATCTTCCAAGAGGATATTTAGTGAAGTAGTTGGCAGAAAGCGAGTTTAATTTTTGTAGCCTTTTTATATTAAATGTAATTTTAACTTTACCAATTCTCCTTTCGCTCCAACACGATTTCCGTAAGCTATGCTGGAAACTATTTAACTTAACGCTCACAGAACCTCTATTGGAAAATTTTGTAAATGGCGCCCAACGTGGGCATTTTCTCTCGCTTCTGCCCTCTTCCTTCTTGCCAATGTCTTTATTGCTGGCCCATGCGGCTTTTGTCCCAAATTTGTGCTCGACTAGAATTTCAGTAACCTTGTGTGTCCATTCAATTTTTGACTGTGTCTTGAATATTTTACTGTGCTATTATTACCTCTGTGTTCACTAGTATAATTATCTTCTTGATTGTGCTGCTATACCGTGGGTTCTGTGATGGCGGGTGACCAGATTGTCCTAAGTAAGGTCGATGGACCGACTAGAAAGTTGCTGACAATCAGGGGGGGCAAGCGGCAGTCTTTGACCAAGACGTTGTCAGCTATCGAACGCCCTAATCTTCCTGTTGCTGAGTACGAATTTTATATAGACAAGCTGAGCAAACTCAAAGTTGAACTAATTGATTTAGACGAAAAAATTAATGACTACATGTTGAGCAAGAACGTCTGGGATTCTGACATGTACCTAAGGCTACGGCCAGACTGAACGCGTCGGAGCTGACGCGCGCGTACGCAGGCAGTAGCTGCGAAATTAAAAACATGTATTGCAATGAGAGCGGCCACACTAG
>JACJUY010016227.1:0-12395 GCA_014220935.1 Platorchestia sp. MABIK | reverse complement strand
AGGGGCAATTCCAGCTACAGTTTTTCACCTATGGAGGAAATCTTTTTTGCATCGTAAAGATCAAAGTAGAAACTATAAATACCTGATCTAGTTTTTTGATAAATTGATTCGAAATTATTTTATTACAAAAAAAATAAAAAATTTAGGTATAAAAATTCTAAATTTTGTAGAAAAAAATTCTGAAGCGATATCAAAATACTGTCCCGAACATTTGTAGATATGTTCATTGTGAATCGAACCAAAAAAACTAATCGTCTTTATGTGCAATATTGGCTGAGAAATTGAAATTTTGTGAAATTGGCCTCTGGGTGGGGGGAAGGGGGTGTGGGTAAATTCTTAAAACGTAATGGGTTATAAATGTTTATTCAAATGTTATAAACATGCTGTGAATACCTCAGAGCTTATTTCACTCCGGAAGTATTTCTTTTTAATTCTTGAATATTTCATAGGGAAAAACCGTTCAAGGCCCTCTGCAGTTTGCAGCAGGTGTTAGTGACTTATTAGTGGTAGTGACTTGTTACAACAACGGAAGACTTATCTGAAATGTTTTAACTTATTAGTAGTGTATTAGTTTGTAAGTTCTGATGAAAAAAATATGAGATCATACAAAGGAAACACTGTGTACTCTGCATTATGGTGTTGGTAACTTTGACCGACATTTTCTCAACATGTGGTTCATAGACTTTGCCAGGCAATTTCTCCTCCAGTTTTGAAGCTATTGAGAAGATTTTTTTTGCATCGTAAAGAGCAAAGTGAGTACAATAAATGCTAGTGAGAGTTTTTTTTGAAAAGTAGATTTGAAATTTTTTCATTGTCCATAGAAAAAAATAACTATGTATTTATTATTCAAATAGTTGTCAATTTTTCTTTTTTTAGGAAAAACAAAAAACCTTTACTAGTTATGGTAGATATTTTGATTATGAATCAAACAAAAAAGACCATTTCTCTCTATGTACAATATTGGCTGAGAAATTGAAATTTTAAAGAATTTTCCATGGAGGGGGGAGGGGAGGGGGGTATGGGTAAATTTCAAAATTTTTAGGGCTACAACTGTTTATTTGAATGTCATAAACATGCTGTGAATACCCGAAAGCTTATTTCCCTCCGAAAGTTTTTTTTTTCATTTTTCAAAAAATTCATGGCAAAATTTGTTTGCTTCCCTTAAGTTAGCTTATTTAACTAATCTAACCTTGGCTATAGTTATATCAATACCATATTTTAGCTTATTTACAAGTCCGTTTGTTCAATTTTATGTACGACGTTCCTATAACTTCAAAGTTAAATATTTCAAAAACTAAGGATTTGGAAGCACAATGTCATTTCTGTGTAACTTCTTAAAAGGTTTCCAATTACCTAAATTTCATAATGAAATTATAAAAGTCATTGACATTAAATTCAATATTGACCATTTTACAACTATTGCAATTTTACCTTAATTTTCTCTACATAATTTATTTTAAAAACTTTTGATGTTATGCTTGATAGATTAAACATGAAATTGTTATCTAAATTTGCTTGAGAAATGCAGCAGATGTAAAGCATCAAGTGATGATTGCTTTGTAGCATTGAATACACTTAAATGGTCAAACAGATTTATTTAAAGTTTATCACATATTGTTTCTTCATAATTTCCTATATGTAGATTTATAATTTTTTTATTTTTAAAATAAGTAATTTTAAGCAATAGGTTCTTTAAATTTATAACATATTACCTTTACCAGTGGTATACACAATTATTAGAATATGATATTGTAATTTTTGGTGTGCTAGTATTGTGCAGCTCCTCTGAAGTGATACTAGTTCATCTTTTAGTTGTTTTTAACACCTGGAAATGTTTTTTTTCGTTCAAATACACGGTGTTAATTTAAGTACTTGAAGCTACAGTTTCACGACAAGAGTGAACAATGATGAACCACTGTTGTCGAGTACCAAACATGGGTGTGTTCACCAGCATTCTTGCTTCTGAAGAATGCCTGTGGAAAGCCCCTGCAGCTTTATCCAGAGTGTTCTCTCTCACATGTTCTTCTGTGTATAATTGTGCTTCTTTGAAATGCCCGCCTGTCCAGAGAAGGCATGGCTCACAATTGCCTTCATCGTTACCATCACAAGCTCAGGTAAAGTTTTCAAGTTACTTTGCTTTCATTATTGCCAGGGAAGTGTTAAGCTAAGCTGTGTTTTTGCCGTTTGATTAGACAAAATAAAAATCTGTAAAATTCAATTAACAACTTCAAGTTTAAATCATATTTTCTGATGTCTTGAGCTAAGTAGAGCTGAGTAAGTTATTATAAATTTGAAAATGAAAATATAATTTTCTAGTATCCATGAGGCATTGCATAAGAATATTGATCTTGAAGACCTCCAAAGGATGAAGCAGGTATTGATTATTGAATGATGTGATGTCTCACTCAGCCAGTAGTAGTAGTAACATGGGTTCTCACTCAGCTAATTTGACATTTGAGAATTACTATATTTCATGGCAAATATGACAGACTTTTTTCCCCAAAATTTTGGCTCAAAAAGCTGCCCTGCATCTTATTCATTGTAGGTGAAGTTTGAGACCTCCTGGAGGCCTGTGCTAATCTTGCTTACCAACCCAGCTTCCAATTTGTAATACTTGCACCCTCATTTCAAACTCCATACATCCTCATTTTATTGCCAGTGTTATACTGGGTGGTGCAAAAGTAATGAACCTTTTTAAAAAATTAATTATAAATAAACCATGGAAGGTATAACAATAGGGTTAATTGCAAACAATAGAGGAACTCTTAAAGTTTATTTACACGTTGTATCCTGTCTACAGATACCCAGTGTATATTGCGGTAATAAATCTTTAAAATTTACGTTCAAAAGGGTGCGTTTCTTATGCGCCACCCTGTATTATCACCTATGCTTTCAAAATGAAAGGAATCAAATCTGAAATGTTGTGACTTGGGCTTATAAACATGAGCTGATCAGTGCCCTGGCTTGCCTATTTGCCATCTGTTAGGAAGAAATAAAACTACGGTATGAGCGTTTGCTAGAGTATTGCTTCTATACAGCCATGTTTTTGCTTGTGTAATGCACGGCTAGACTATTTTCAACAATATATACTTGAATATGCCAAAAACTTCTTTCCTGAATCTGACCTGCTGAAATGGGGATGCATCTTGTATATCCTTGCATCTTACATCTTCAAATATGGTCATGAACATTATAAATGAGAAAATAATTTAAATTTAATACTCTATATAAGAAAAAATTTTCTCACAGTTCAACTTTAAAATGAGGGTTATAGCAACAACAATTGATATGAAAGATTTTCTGTTGAAATAATAGATGTGTATTTTCAAGATCATCACCATCGAGTGTCTGGAATTGGGTACAAACACACATGTCTAATAAAATTCAAACCTGAAACAATCAACAGCAGAAGATGTTAATAATTAAAACAAATTAGAAGGAAATGAATGGGAAAATAAAAAATGTAATGCTTCAATGGAGATCATAACTGCATGTCAATATTAGAATTTAGTTTGCTAATGAAAAGGGATTCAAGTACATATTCTTAATTCAAAGGTAGAATTTGCTAATTGAAAAACACTGATGCCAAACTAAAACTTTTCAATGTTCTGAGTGAGCTGTCAATTATTTTTACAATTTTAGGTCATACAAAATATTTCTGTGATATATATCAAAGCAGACAAGTTGCTTTGAAGTCACTACTAGGCTCCAGGTACATAGTTGTGATGAGAACAGGTAAAGACAATGATGTCATTGTGCTGGACAAAGTTGATTGTAAACGAGATTTTGCGTGAAGCATTATCTGTTGGTAAATTTTAGTACATTATAAATCCAATTGCTAATTATAAATATTTCCTGCAGATTGAAGAATATATTAATTTTTGGAAAGAAAAGTTTTCTGTAGTGTGAGCTGAGTAGCTGTGCATGACAGTTTTAAAGTCAACTCACAAAATCCTATACAAATTATGTAATCTACGTAAAGCTGACTTCAAATCAAAGTTTTAGCTTTGACCAATATTATCTGATGAGAATAAATGCTTTCCTTATAATGTTACAAAATTTAGTGCCTATTTTGTCATCCCATGACTACTAAAAAGTAAAGCGTTTTCAAATCCTGTAGATTTTCCAAGAACATCATGTGTATTGGCAAAGCTGATGCCATTTACTTGACTTTATTTCATGTTGTAAATTAGAAGTTCACTAACAGTCTGTTGACTGAAACTTTCTACAAGTGTGCATGGTATTATTCATGGGAATAATGAGCCAAAGAGTTATCAAAACCTTATTAGATCTTGTAGTTGTGTAATATTTTATATTTGTTCAAGAACAAATAATATGAGCAAATGGAAGAGTTAGGCGTGGGACTGCCGTTGGGTTCAGCGTAGCCAATATTATCATATCGTATTGTGTGCTGAAATAAACTTTTGGTTACCTTCAGCAAATTAAACCTGTATTATATTAGAGGTATGGCAATAATACTTTTGCTCTATTTTTTATTGAAACTCTCTTCAAAAGGATTTTAGATTAACTGAAAGCAAAACATGTAAATATTAAATTCACAATAGTAACAATATAAAAATAAATTTTTTACTGCCTCAAGTAAAGTACAAATAATTCTTTCTAATATTCTGCTTCTGAGTGAGCAGGAAAAATATGTTCACTGATATGGGTTTAGTGTAGTGAAACTATTTCACTACGTGTTTCGTACCATGAGGGTACCGCTGTTTTGTACATAGAGCTCTGTCCTGCGACTGCCTGGCTTGGGCCATTCTGAAGCCAAAGTTTGCGGCTGCACGACTGAAGCTTGTTAGTTGCGTTAGGACCTTCATTGAGTGCACTTGACTACGCGCAGGGTAAATAAAGTTGTCCTCCTGCCTGATGTTCGTAAGTCCCCTTATCTGTGCTTGGGGAATCCGGTACCCTCTTTTAGTTGTTATAGCTTAGTTTTCTTCTGCGGGATGTTTTAGTCGGCAGGAGAGTTACGATCTCGTGTAGAGAGACGGCTCCCGCAAGACACGCTCTGAGTTTGTATATGTTCATGTCATACTCATCGCCTTTCAAATATAATTGTTATTTATCTGTCCGTGCTGAAACTTAGCCTAGCTATTTAGCCGGAGTAGCTAACCCCTGCCTGGTCGGCATCCTGACAGGTTGGCTTCCTGGTGGTGAAACAATTAGCCGGCTGGTTGCACTACATTTGAAGCCAAAGCTGGCTTCAGTTTGTCCCTCATGTGGGGGAATAGCATTAATATGTTTTCATTTTATGTTAATAAAATTCATTCCAATAAATTATCATTACTATGCAAACTTCAATTTAGAAAGCAATTCTTACCTCAGAATGGCCATCTATTCAATTTATTCCTTAGATGCAGTGTGTAACAACTAAATAAAATGGTATTATTCTGATATGCTGTCAATAGAGAAAAATCTCTTTGTGTCTCCGTTTTTAGCTTTTGGCAGGAAATCTATCAGAGTTATATTTTCTAACTTGGAAATATTTTATGTGTTGACCTTAAAATTTTGTCAAAAACTTCAATACAAAAGGCTACTTTTTAATTTTAAAATAGGCAGCCTGCTTCTATGCTTTCCACTGTTGTTCGTTAGCACTATGGCCACTCCATGGGTCAGCACTGAGGACCACAGTTCATTGAGCATATTGGTAGAAGGTTTAGAACAGGTAATCCTTCAAGTAAACCTTTCTATTCATAAAGATGCTTTCACTTAAAACATTGAAAGTTTCTGCCTTGCAGCACTGCATATTCCATTGTAGAATTAATACTTGAATCCCCATTCAAGAATTCATGATAAAACCAAATCTCAAAAAAATGCAGTTGTGATCTCCATTGGAAATAGCCTTGTTGCTGCAATGTATTATTTATTTTTTGCTCATTTCCTTCTCCCTGTGAGGGGATGCAACTGTTGGATCTATGGGTATTAGTGCTCCTGAGGAAGAGGGAGAAACAACAAGTCCTAAGCTGAGAGCTAAGTCAACCTTCTTTTTGTTGAAATAAAGTTGGTATATTTTACTTTGTTAGGGACCATCTTTTTTTGGTTTGCTGCTATCCTATTTTTCAACACTAATGACTTCATTCAACTTTCATTTTGTTTTGTACACTTCTTTCAGAACTCACTTTTTCTATGTGACGGGGATCTTTTGTGGAAACACATCTGGGGCATAGATTTTGCATTTGCTCAACTCCATCCTTCCTCTCTTTAAACATTTTTGTTGTAAGGGAGGCTAAAACTAACTCATCTACTCATTTATTTTGTACTAATCTTTTGTGGTGGTGATCATGTCTTTTTAAATGTGTTCGTGCCTCATATTTGACAGCTGCTGATGATAACCTTTATTATCAAAATGTATTGTTTTGAAAAGAAAATCTTTCAAGTTGGCTGTCTGCTATGTGCTCCATTTTAAAGTGGAGTCATGTTACACATGCTTACCTCATACACAGTACTTGATATTAATTTTTGAATATGGAAACAATTCATTAGTAAATGTCAAATTAGCTAAATGAGACAGCAATGACGGCATTCAACAATCACGTTTTATCTAAGCAGAAAAGTCAGTAAAAGCATCAGATTTAGTTATTTTAAATTTTCACTAGAAGTTACTATCAATAATATTTTCTTAATAACTGGTTCTTGATAGATAACTTCATTATTTAGAAGCAATTAAAGTTATATTCTGTTAAGATGACGGTGTTCCAAGATTTTTTCCTTGACTTGAATTTTGTGCAACTCCTGAGCTTTGAAAAGCAAAAAGGTGTAGACTTGTAATTTAATTCAGAGATGTCCCTGTGGTTCAAACATCCTTTAATTTGAACACTTCCCAATCCAAAAATTTGCCAAACATATTTTGTTGTCCAATCCAAACTTAGTCTGGTGGTCCAAGCACAAACAATTGCCAGCTAATCACACCAGCGGATCCCTATTTTTTTATTCAGTTTAGAGGCACAAATTGTTTCCCAATATGAACACATCTTATTCTGACAGCCCCATCTTTCCTCAAAAAACAAATTCAGTTTGAATCAAGAGGTGCCACTGTACTTTATTAGGATTTATAAATCATTTGCCTGAGTGTTTTTTTTGCAGAATTTGTTGTACACACAGTTACCTTATCCCAGTGAGGGTCAGCCCCTCCACTGGAGATGTTCTATCAATTTTATCTGAGATTGTATGTGTCCCAGCCCCAGTTAAGGGGTTATTAGCCAAGTAAAATTTTTTCCCCATTATGCCTTTTGTACAGTTAAACAAATGTGTATGATGTTCTCAGGTGGTGGTGTGTGGAGCAGGCATTGTGGGCAACAGCATTGCTTACCATCTCACTCGAGAAGGCTGGAGAGATGTGCTTGTTTTGGAAAAAAACAGGTGAGTTTGACTTTACCAAAAACTAGGACGTTGTTGTGGGACAGGTAGGCTTACTACCATCAACATGTGTAGCCAGATCGCTAGCGCTCATATACCTTGGTTGTGCTTGACCTACCTATGTTCCTATTTTGTCTCAAAGTGAATGACAAGCCGNCTCTAGGGCAACTTTCCGCTCAGCAACAATGGCTGATCCAAGGCTGGCCTGCCCGAGTGCAAGGGCAGCAGCAGCGCAGCGCTACAGGGGTACAGAGCGAAAGGAGGTGCGGCAGTGGCAAGATGCCGGATTGCATCAAGAGATGCCGAGGTGAAGCAGTGGCAGATGTCGGGGACGGCAGCGGCAAGACACAGCAACGGCCTTCCAAAGGGAAGGGTAGTTCAAGAAAGAACCGGCTGTTGCCGTAGGCTGTCCCTTGGCCTCAAGGGTTGGCTGATACACTCAGAGCTCTGGGTGATGGCTCTGATGTCTGCCGTCAGTCTCAGCTCCTCTCTCTGGTTGGAGGTTGACTGTAGGCTGATTGGAGGTCTTTCTGCCAATCCGCCTTGCATAATCAATAACAACTTCTAATGATAACACAAGCAATGAAGTACATAGTTTCTCAAGTTTACCTAATAAATAATCAATATCATTTACAAATAAATATTTCATAAAACCTATAATCTACTTTTTGATCCTTTTCCTACCTATTATTCTTACCCCTGCTGGGTGATGCTGCTCTGGAAAATTTGCCTGTATCCTATATGCTTTGCTTTACCATTGACCTCTAACAACTAACACTGATAAATAATCTGTTCTGAAACAGAGAAATACGAGTTAGGGGAATAGGCAGATTGCACCATCTCCCAAGCAACCACGGCTTGGGAGACTGGTGGATCGCCCCATTACAACGTATTCAGAAACATTCAAACATTCAGAAACTCGCATTTATTACATAAAATTTTTGTGTGTCAGACTCATTTTCATTTCTCATATGTAAATGAACAGAAAAAGAATTGAAAATAAGTAGCGTAATTGGAAATTGCATTGGTTGCCTTTTGCAACACAGGCTTCATGCCTCTTTCAGGTGAATAATTTTATTTTTGTAATTGTGATGATATCCTAGCTGTTAATATTCTTATTTGTGCAACTTTACTACTCAATTTTGGTTATTTATGAGGAACTTATAGGAAACTGAAAATGATATTAAATAAGTCCTCTGTTGCACTGGTGACTTCAATGTCAACTCTCTTGAAGATTTGAACTCCATTGAAAATTGACGAGATTAACTTGTATTGACACGTGAGTCCTCACACCAATAAGGAGGGACCATAAGTGCTGTGACAAATGGCTATTTAAGTTGTGTGTGCCACTGATTTACTCGTGACAGGATTGGCAGTGGTACATCGCATGAGGGCTCAGGCACCCTGGGGGTGTTCAAGGGCACCATGCAGCGCCGCATCATCACCCACTCTATTGACCTCATCAAGCAGCTGCAGCAAGATGGCTATGATGTTGGTCAGTATTATTTTAATTCTTTTATGATTGCTCAGTGTGCAAAATTGTAAAACCATCTCACAATCTACAAAAGTACACTGTACAAAGGTGGATCTTTCTAACCACTTGCATTGTGCACGAAGAAGTCTTGAAAATTACCTCTGTTCATATTAGTGCAATCTACTCTACATCCTCTCAGGGGGATGCAACATTAAATCTATGATAATTATTGCTCCCAAGGGGAATATGTGAAACCCTGAACTAAACGTTAGGTAGTCCTTCCTTCTGTTGAAATAGAACAGTTTTTTGTTCTGTGACAGACCATCTCTTTTTAGTTTACAGCTGTCTTATTTTCAAGACCTACTTCTTCAACTTGAATCATGTTTCATGAACTTCTTTCTCAATTTACTGTTTTTGTGCACCTTGTGCATAGGTCCTATGTCACTTAACTTTATACTAAAGGGTGCTTTCCTTCTTCCTCTCTTTGGAATGCCTGTGTTATGGGTAGGGAGGCTTAAATTAACATCTAATCTACCAAACATTGAGTCTACAAGGTAAGTAATATGGCCCCAACTTAGTTAATTGGTAATATATCTACAGTAGGATAGTGTAATGGTACAAAAGTTGCTCTCACATTAATTTACTAACTACTATGAAATCAAATAGCTGTTCATTTTACAATGTGCCCTCCTTTTGCTTTGCTTACCCACTGATGTGTTCCTCTGAAAGTTTCAACAGAGATACGCAGTTTCTCTTTCAGTATTATGTTCCACGTCTTCTTCGGGGACTAGCTATACAAAGATCTCATTTCTGAGACGATCCTTAAGCACTGCCAATTTGCTCAAATCTGGCTGTGGTATAATGAAGAATAGATTTAACAATCTCTAGCTGCCAAATGATTGTTGACTTTGAAACTCCTGCACAAGGAAGGTCAACAATGGCTTAGCATTTACCAATTTTCAGAATATCACACATGGCTTTAAGTGCAAACTGTGTGACATCAGCAATTAATTGAGGGAAAACTTTTTGGGAAGATAAATATCAGCAGCTTTTGTTTCAAATTGAATAAGAGTCGGGGACTTTTTCCCCGCCCTGTAGTGATGCTTCTTGTTGTCATTGGTTGCAGTTTGCATTGATTCAGACAAGCCATTTTCCCTGTGTTTAGGCGCTCAATGAAAAAACTTGGAGGGTAAGCTGTGTCTGAGTTGCAATAATAAAAACATTGCTCCCCTTTGTGAGAAACGCCTGTTTTGTCTTTGGAAAGAAGTGCTCAAAGTGGCAAGATGTGAAGTTCCAAGCTGAAGGTTTGGTAAGCACTTCATCAAAATAGAATAGGTTTTTCATTTCAAATTGTCAAGCACCTGCAATGAAGCTTCATTGGTGCAGCTTCAAAATGTGGGATTTTCTTCATTTGTGTTGAAGGATATTTGAGAATTTGGTAAATGTTTTCTGCATCTGTGTTGAAGGATATTAGAGCATTTGGTAAATGTTTTCTGCATCTGTGTTGAAGGATATTAGAGCATTTGGTAAATGTTTTCTGCATCTGTGTTGAAGGATATTTGTGCATTTGGTAAATGTTTTCTGCATCTGTGTTGAGGGATTTTTGAGCATTTGGTAAATGTTTTTTGCATCTGTGTTGAGGGATTTTTGAGCATTTCTTAAATGTTTTCTGTGTTGGAACGAGTATTCAGAATACTGAAGTTTTTTCTGGAAACAGTAGAACTCATATTTACCGAATTTTTGAGGTTTTTGAGATCATTCTATCATTTTAGGTACATTTTTCTGATCTAAACTAAACTAAAATCTGATAAGTAAGATTTTAACACGTGTTTGGTAAGACAGAGGTGGCTTCACATGTGTGTTTACATTGCGCTCTGGATGATAGTTTGTCGAGTTGTTGGTTGTCCAAACCATTGTGACCGCCACTGTGTATTATGAAGCAAGTTAAAGATGTTGTAATACATGAGCTATGGTGCAAGAATTTATGTGAAAGCAAGATTAGACTTCATTGTAACTTACTTTAAGCCTTCCTAACTACAACAAAGGTGTTCCAAGTAGAGGAAGGAAAAAGGCACCGTTTAGTGTGGAGTTTATGGAATGGAGAAAATATACACAATGTGTGTTGTTACAAAAGATCCCCTTGTGTATAAAAATAGTATATTGGGCAAGAAGATAAAAAATTGAAGAAAGTAGTAGGTGCTGAAAAACAGAATAAAAGTGAATCAAAAATAGATGATCTATAACAAAACAAAAAACCTATTCTATTGGAAGAAAAAAAGGCTGACCTAACCTTGAGCTGGTGACTTAACATTTTCCTTCTAGGTGTGCTAGTTCCCATAGATGCAATACATTTACATAATTATATACTTGTAAGGGGTATGTGAGAGAAATGTGAACTTACTATCTCAGAAATAAATCACTTGTAGATTGACAAATATATTGTTGTTAAGCATCTTTTTTTGTTAATTAGCAGTAGCGGATTTCTAAAATTTGTGTTTTTTTTACAGGATTTGTACAATGTGGAAGCTTAAACCTGGCACAAACACGAGACAGAGCCCTTGCTCTCAAGCGCAGACTGGCAGCTATCAAGCCCTACCACATCCCTGTGGAGGTGTGTGTGTGTGTAGTGAGGGTGTGTAATGCAGCCATGCATGCCCCCACATCCCAGTAGAGGTGCGTGTGAGGGTGTGTGTGTGTGTGTAGTAAATGTTGCTGCCTTTCATCCTAACAAAATCCTTTTGAAGCACATGGTAATTTACTTGGGTTTCTCCCGTCTGGGAGATGCAACTATTGTATCTATGGGAATTAGCACTCCAAAGAGAAAAATGTGTGGTCCTAAGCTGAGAGTTAGGGAGGTCTTCTTTTTGTTGATATAAAAGGTTTTTGTTTTGTTAAGGACAATTTTTTCGGTTCACTGCTGTTCAGTTTTTCAACACTTCTGCCTTTCTTCTTCAACTGTTATCTTGTTTCATGACCTTCCTTCTTAACTTACTGTTTCCATGGGTGCAGGACCCTGTATAGACACACCTTTCATACATAGATTCTGCATTCCCTTGACTCTATACTAATGGTGCCTCTATCCTTCCTCTCTTTGAACATATTTGTTGTGGTAAGGACAACTTGAACTAACTTATGATCAGTCAGTTGCATGGGTTTCTAGTGCATTTTATTGCCTTGTGTGAAAAATTTTTACTTGTGTTACAAGATCAGAATTGCCCATCATACTGGGTATGGCAGAAATAACTCCTACTTTTAAAAGGGGGATTAGAGAGGAAAATAATAGTTGGTGTCACTAAAACTCTTAAGTTCCGAGATGCTGGTTTGAATTTTTTTTTCCAATTTTTATCCCCTCAGGTGGATACAGCTATTCTATCTATAGGAATTAGCATTCCCGAGAGCTCGAGCTGAGAGGTAGGTAGGCCTTCGTTTTGTTTAAAGAAAAGATTTTTTGTTACATTAAGGACCACCTTTTTTCAGTGTGTTGCAGTGGGTGGGGAGAGAAGGGGACTGTGTTGCAGTTGGTGGGGAGAGGAGGGGACTGTGTTGTAGGGAA
>JACJUY010016214.1:0-14086 GCA_014220935.1 Platorchestia sp. MABIK | reverse complement strand
CTCGAATGTCCCGACTACGGACAAGAGCGTCAAGCTCACCTCGGCGGTGAGCCGAACCTCCCCGAACTACTGACTAGCCGTCTCTCGCCATCTCGGGGGGTGTGGCTCGCCATCTGCGAGCCACACCCCCCTCTGAAACTTTTCTTACTTGAAATTCGTCTGCTACATGAAATCTGACTCACCAACTGAAAATAAGTGACCTCTGTTTCGATCTTACTGAGAAAAGTTTGAATTGCAGCGCACAACTTATTTGTCATATTTTAGTACGTGGCGAATTTGATCAGACATTGCAAATAAATAATGCCACTCATTTGGGGAATTTTTTGTTACATCCATTGGGGTTCTTCCAAATTCTCGGTGTAAATATGCGCGGAATAACGATTATTTTGGGTGTGAACATGAGGTTTATCCTATACAACAACAAAAATCACTCTCGTTTCTCAGTCACCAGTTGTCTGCTGCAGAATGAACAGATGTGAGCCAAGAACAACTAAGACTAACGAATTATTGAGCCTCCATCACCCCAGTTTCAAGTTAGCAGATGAGTTCGAGAAAGCAGGCAGAAGAAAGTTGAGAACCTCATCTCGGCATGCTGCGACTTTATTTCCATATAAGGAATCTATCACTCCGCCGTGTTTACTCTACGGTAAGAAAATTTTCATCGACTAGTTAGAATTTGTGGCATGCTGGGTAGCATCAGATCGAGTGGCGTCAGCCTAATCACGATGGTAGTTGTCTACTCTAGATTACCTAACTCTTGGTTAAACAGTAAGAATGCGAGTAGATATTTCTCACAAATCGCTGCCATCTTGGTCGTGTTTGCATTCCTCTGTCTGAATCTGATTTTCCTGCGCTTTACCTCTGTCTCGAGGAAACGCCGGATGCAATCCTGGACACCGTCAGAGTTGTGTCTAAACTTCCTCGCACGCTTTTGCGTTTTTTTTTATGAAGAAGGGAAATCCCGAGCTAGGTAAGACCTTCTAAAGAGTTAGGTAAGCCTTTTTTTAAGTAGACTACGTATTTTTTACTGACCATCTTTATTCATTTCACTGCCGTCCTGTTTTTCAGCCCCTACTTCTTCAAATTTAATATTGTTTCATTTACTTGTTTCTTGACTTACTGCTTCCATGCGCATGGGATCTTGTGTGATACCACATCTTTGACGTAGATTCCGCGTTCCTTTTACTCTATTCTTATTGATGCGCTCACCCTTCCTCTTTGGAACACCTGTGTTCTGGTCAGGGAGTCAAAATCTAACTTAGAATCTTCTTTGATCTTGCGTTAATTTCTATCTCCTGAACGCTTATCTAGCCTTCGAATCTGGCTTTCTCCTCTAACAGTCATCTCTCGCATTGGATTCATTATTTTCAGTGGCTCTGTTTATCAATTTTCTCGTGTATCTAAATCTGTTCAATGTTTAATTTCTTTTCGTTAGTTCCATTCCTCCTTTCTCTCTAGTTAATTCATTAGTTAAGCCATATGAATGTTATTTATTTGTAATGTTCACCTTTCCCATACTCATTTTCCTCGTCTCGGTTTGTTCTAAAATATCATAACATTCTGTCAGAATAGTCACTCACGTATAAAATATATTTCGCAGTTGTTCCTAAACGTATCCAGTTATTACTATGTGACTTTCCAAGTCTGGTGATATTTTTACTTTTTTCCTCCATTCCACACTTTGCATGATTGCGATGAAAGCATTTTATTACCTCGCAACTCGATCATTCCTCTAAAAATTCATTTATGAGACACATTTAACCGATTTTTTGCTCGTAATTGCCTCGTAGAATAACCTTTCGTAAGTTCGTAGACGAAAATTTGTATCAGGGAATTAGTGCTCGCTGATGGTTAGGTAGGATCGCCTCGTTGAAATAGATAAGAGTTTTGAAGGGTGTCGAAAAAATCAACAAAGCACGAGGCACCTCCCTTTGTTACGTTGAAATAGAATAGGCTTCTTGTTTTTGTCGGGCCATTTTTTCACGGTTCACTGTTGTCTTTTTTCAAGCACTTGTAACTTTCTTCTCCACCTTTTAGCTTGTTCCGTAAACTGAGTGATACAACCATTGTATTTATGGGAATTAACGCTCTCAGGGGGAAACGTGATGTCCCGAGCTGAGGGTTTGGTAGGCCATTCAATTTATTTGTTGATTTTTTAGTTTGGTAGAACTATTTTTTTTTTTTCGGTTCAATGTTATCCTGATTCTAGGCACCCTCTAAAATCTTCTTAACACGTTTCCTGCGATGGATTAAACTGAAGTTCAACATTCAATTTAAATTTCAAGTCAATTGTAGCAAGTGATTTTGAAAATAGCAAATATTAACTGGATCATGCCTTCATTTAGCTTTCATCAAGTATTTATAAAAATTGAGTTAAATACTGTAGGTCGGTAATAATATAAAATAAAAATAATAATTATTCCGCAATAAATTCATCGCCCAACTGTTGTTGCTGATAAGTGTTTATCGAGCTGGAAATGCGATTTTGAGGCTCGCTTCAGAACCCTGTCTAGAGCACCACCAAGGTGACGGAAGTGACTCAATGTCTTTAGGTTCTCGTACCTAGCTGATATAGTTGACTCAGCAGAAAATATCTCGGGTTTTAATTCGATTGGCTGGCTCACTTTCATTCGAGACGCTCTTAAATTGGTAACAACGGCTTTTGCCTGACGAGTACCTCGGCTCGAATAAAACTGCGCAATGAACAGGGTGCACCAATAATCTACCGATAAAATAATTTTATTCGTTATTACTTTTTGCATTCACCCAGAGAAATTTGTCGAAAATGAGTGTTAACCATAAACTGACAACTGAGCCACATGAGTCAACTGACCGCTGACACGAGTTTGAACCACTCATCAAAGTCTCAGTTGTTCCCAATTCTGTGAATGATATCTCCTACCAACTTGCAAGGCTGTCTTCCGCTGTCGAATCCTGCATTCATACTCCCAAGGTATATTTTAGTAACGTTCGACCCCAACTTAAATTCTGTCCAATATGTATTATCCCACTAATATGTCGCGTACTGATAAATAAATTTTGAATATATTAAGCACGAAGTTCTAAATCAAATTTTTTGCTTAGGAAAATACTATCTTGATCTGCAAAGCCAATGGGTTATTTTCCTTCAGTTGAACTACTGCCCAACAGTCCCAGCAGAACCATCAAAACTACATTTGTTTTGAGAAGCCGTAGTACCAAACTTTGACCATACGCAAGAGTCCTAGTATAGGATAAGTAACGGGTTAAAAATATTCATTATAACATATATGAATGTATTACTTTGTCTACAAGCAACCATAAAGTGACTCCGAAAAAAACGTTTAAATTGGTTAACAGCTCAAATATACCAGGGAGTAATATGTTACTAGAGCAATCCGATTTTTTCAAGGTAACGCATATATCGACTGCATTTGCATGATTTTACGAACAATTGAAAGTTGAAAAAAGAAACATTTTGAAATTTATCTCTACCACATTACCCATCCAATGTAACTGGGCTGGCAGGAGATGCGCTAGTTCGGACGGATGTCCTGAAATAAATGCTAATATCTCTCAAGTAAATTAATTATGCAACAACTGTCGTAAATTATCAGAATGAAATACGTGAAAAATTGCACTTTCACATGCATATGAAGGCAAAAAAGGATTGTTTCGTACTTATCGAGTAAACTTAACCACCTTGCCTTGATATTTGATCTTATTTCTTCTTGTTTTTCTTCTTCGGCATGTTGCGTCGAGGTCCTGTAGCTTCCGGCTGCTGTTGCTGGGAGCTTTTATGTAGTCCGGGGTTCTTTGTGATGTCACTGGAAGAAATATCAGTGTTATTCATCTGCCACGAGCAATATTGTACAATTCCTGCCACCGCCAACACGTCACTGTTAGCATCCTTCGAGGATTTATCACTTCAGGTATTCTGATCCAATAAATAAACATTTAGTGTAAAACTTCAATTCACGTACAGTTAAGGTTAATACTTTAGTTACAATTTTTAACTCCTATCATTCTCAATCAATATAGCTACTCGACTATTTCTTGCGATTAGAGGTGAATATGAATTTTTAACTTATACATCGCCCTCATTTTTATGATCTTCATGACGTTAAATTGTCTGCCGTATATTTACGCTAATGAAATGTTGCACACCCAACAGACCAGGGCGCATGGCCACGCGACATGCAGCAGGACGAGAACGGACAATATTTCGGCTCGTAAAGCACCGACGGGGCATCGCAGCCAAGCTTGTGGCCCCCGAAGTGACCCATGCCCGCAAATGCTTAACATGCCCGAGCGCTAGGACGCTCCGTGTTCGAATAGTGAGGCCCCGACGGTCGTACGACGGACCCTGGCTACTGTTTCGTCCAAAGCAGTCAGACTCCTGTTTGTTCGACAGACCCAGGGTTCCTGTTTGTTCGACAGACCCAGGGTTCCTGCTCGGAGACGAAACCCAGAGTTCCTGCTCGGAGACGGACCCAGGGTTCCTGCCCGGAGACAGACCCAGGGTTCCTGCCCGGAGACAGACCCAGGGTTCCTGCCCGGAGACGGACCCAGGGTTCCTGCTCGGAGACGGACCCAGGGTTCCTCCTCGGCCAAGGTCCTGTTCGGCCAGGGTCCTGTTCGGCCAGGGTCCTGTTCGGCCAGGGTCCTGTTCGGCCAGGGTCCTGTTCGGCCAGGGTCCTGTTCGGCCAGGGTCCTGTTCGGCCAGGGTCCTGTTCGGCCAGAGTCCTGTTCGCCCAGAGTCCTGTTCGCCCAGAGTCCTGTTCGGACAATGGACCCAGGAGGCTGTTTGGACGATAGACCTAGGGTCCTGTTCGTACGACGAACGGTAGCAGGCCCAGGGCGTGTAGCCATTGTCCACTATTATACAACGTGCTTGTGCCAGTGATGAACATATGTGTGCGAGCTTGATTACAGTTTTCAGAAATAACGCGTTATATTATTTAACTTCATATTCAATAAAAATATATTTCTACTCTATACAAGCTTCTATTTAAAATCAATTTCGTAACCTTACCAAAATAATACATGAAACTAGTGAAAATACAAGTTATGGCAATTGACGATGGATACCTCAACTACGAACATAGTACTAGTAGTGCAACTACGCTCAACAGAAGTACCAGTGGAGGAACTTACTATTTGTCAGTAGCGTCACCAACCCCGCCTTGGGTACCACGTCCCACGTCTCTGTCCTTACGACGGCCTCCTCTTCGTCTTCCTCCGCCGCCCAGGTTGCGTCGTTGCCAACGTGGCAGCCACCTGTCGGGGTCAGGCACCACGCCCTCCACGTAGCTTTTGGGCAGCACCGTCTTGCGCTTCTTCTTCTTGCGCTGCTTTACGCGGCCGCCACCAGATCTGTGACATGTGTACGTTACACCTTGGAACTCATTCCATTCAAAATAAGACCGTAATATCGAACTGTAAACATTCCTTGACGCAGAATTAAATCTGATGGCTTCCTGATTTCAGTTCTTTATGCTGAACTCATGAAATTTGTCTTACCCACTACACCCAATTGAATGGAAACTTACATGTGTAAACTCAAAACATGAAAACACTGCAGTCAGCACTATGTGTTAGTCTGGTAATACTTAGTTCCTTATATAAAATTTGACGCCGAGTTCAAACAAAAAATTAAAGCCGAAAGAATCCCTTATGCAAGTTTTCCAAATACTCATGGGAAGTTTCCCCTTACACACCATACCAACTCCCTTAAATTCTTAGAGTGGGGAAAATACAACCGTCATACATCTACACACAATGAAGCTAAGGTTCGCATTTTTATTGATTTCAAACACAGTTATGATACTGAACACAAGAAGTAACCAACTAAAGCTCAAATATCAAATGAACATTTTGCTTTATCAGAGTTCTTGAAGTATAATAATCTATCATACACAGTCAACTGCCTTAATCTAGAAGTGGATATATTAACGGTTTTATTTCACTAAATGCACAAGTTCTAATTGGTCTTCAGTAGAGTAATCGCAAAATATCATTTCCTGCTTTTATCAACATTTGAAAAAATTGACTGATTAGAACGCATTCCGAATTGGACTTGATTCTAAAGGTTTACAGGTTTTTTTTGTACTCGTAAGCATGAATACAGTGAGACCGGTAGATTCGGTCCCGGTACAACGAGATATTACTTGCTCTTTCCAACGGAAGTGCCAATATTCCTTTGCAAGAAAAAAGAGGTCAGAAATGTTACCATACATCCATACACCAAACAATTGCAGCGTCACGAGTGTATTACGCCGATCCTACCCGTCGCTTCTCCCATGTATAGCACACAATTAGAACCATTGTAGCATCAGAAGCGTTACTCTAGTATAAATTTTTATTAATAATACTGCGACTACAAACGATCTCACTTATCTGAAATTTTAAATACTTCAACAAGTGTTGCCATAGGTTCATGATGCTGTTGAAAATATGAAATATGTAAACAACTACGAACATTTCGAGTTTTTTTAATAGATTAACCATATAATGTGGTTGCTTCAGAAACTAAGTAACAACACCTTTCCACGTACATCAGCCCTGTCCCTTAGCTTTTACCGCTCTTTGAAATGGGTCTCGAAGATGTAGGATTATATGAGGTGTTACTGCAAAATGTTAGCTGATAAAAAAAACTTACTTCGCAACTGAAGCTTCAGCGGTCTCCTCAGCTTTTTGAGCCGCCTTCAGCAGGAACTTCGGCCCAAGAGAGGCTTCGAGAGCGTCTGCGTCGGTGTCTCCTTCAGGCACTGGGAGCTCGGGCAGCTGCTTGGCCAGCTGCTGCGCTTTGTGCTGGTCAAACTAATCAACAAGCATCATTTAGCAAAACTCTAAGGAAAAACTTGTACGAAATAGAATTGTTTAACACTATGACCGCAACATGCGCCACTGGTTGCGATTTTCATAATACTGCTGACTAACCAGTAGCGGCAAACTTTATTTTCATAAATACTTCATTAAAGCTAAATAAAGGCACGATCCAGTTAATGTTCGCCGTTTTCAAAATTTCTTACTATAATTGACTTTAAATTCGAGTTGAATATTGAACTTTAGTTGAACCAATTGCAGTCAAAATGCTAATGAACTGCAAAAATATTTCAACAAAATATGTAATAGGTAGCAAGGAAATGCTCCTAGATAATCAAACCATTAGAAAAATAGCGAGGAAATGCTTCCAGACAAAAAAAATTTGCATCGTGAGAGTAGCATTCGCTAAAGAAGTCATACTTTGGCTAAACAAAGCACAGACATAACGAAGACCAAAGAAGAAATATATTAAAGGATGAATTATTGAGAATACCAACGTTGTAAAATAAATTGAGCAGAAACCCAAAAAAACAGGTGGTAAGAAGACTATAAGAGCACAAAATGAACCAAATGTACGAATACCTTATAATGATCACAGAATTCCATTATATTCTACCGTGTCTCAACTGGGAAAAACACGAGACATGACTATCAGGCATATATCAGCGTCACAAATAATTTAACCTGTCTAAACTAGGATGCGCGCTCAGTGCAGTTTTATGACGGGATAAGATATAGTAGAGCTTGCCACTAACTTAATTCAAGACCAGCCTTGGAAATTGATCGCATTCAATAAAAAATTTGTAAATATTAATTTAAAAAATTGAATACAAGATCAGCCATGAACTTGTTGATAGTATCAGTGTTTTGTCAATCTGTCAACATTCAACAACGAGAAGTATTATAACAAAGAATAACCATTTGAAAACACATTAGTTATTTAGATTAATACCAAATAGTCATGGTTTCACTAGGATGTGGATTACAGCAAATTTAAGAAATCTCAATCAAATTCACGCATCAGTCCTATTGGAGCACCATCACTAATTTGGATTTTGATAAGACCAAATGTCGACAAATTTGAATACCCAGGTAACAGCAGAGCATGTGGTGCACGGAATTCTGACCCGGATAATCAACTTATTATCAATATACATGGCATATAAACTTGAAATTATGATCAGAAAGCAAATGCTCATGAGAAGTCGCCCTTGGTCACACATTCAACTAAGAAATGTTACTGAAGGAGCAAAATAAAGCCTTAGTCATCAGCACAGACTGGCTAACCTACACAGGATATTGAATTTTTTGCTTCAGATCTTCATATCTCTACTATGCAGCAAGTACAACCCTTGACAAGTATTCTCCTACATGATGCACCGAATTAGGTTTCCTCACATATGCACAGTGGATGTGGACGGGTATACTTAGAATAAACTTTGCACTGAAAGACACGCGCTTCTTCCTGTAAGGCAAACGCGGGCCACTTGTTTGAGGATGCATGTCAAAATTCGACTAATGTCGAGTAACATTCTTCCGCAAGCTAACCCAAAATTTCTTAAAAACATAATATTTACCATGCCAAAGTATGAAATAAACTTTGAACTTGAATGATAAAATATTTACCAAAACTTATCTGAAGCACCAAAATAAATCACTGGCTTGCCACATTCATCATAGGGTGGTTCTAGTTTTTTTTCTGATCAAAATATTAAACTTTAAGTATTCCAAGCTTGATTCATAAGTATAGTATATTTTTCATTCACATTACTTCAGAATTCATTCTTCTCCTTATAGGTTGCCATAAAAGCCTCGCTGCTAATTTAGCCCACAATGCTAATAGTGTTGACCACTGGATATTGAGTATTTCATTGTGTCTTGTATATGACAATATTCACGCTTGTGGTACATAAATCTTTCAAATTTGAATCTTAGCAAATAAAATTTGACAAAAACTGAGAATTTTGACACAGAAAACGCTAACTTGGCAATTTTGTTTTTTTCACTGATGCCGTGAAGCGAATATCGTAGCTCACCTGCGAGTAGGCATGCAGCAGACCAGGCAGGCAAGAGGCAGCGGTGTCCGGCAAGATGCTGCTGAGCTGCTCGAGAGCGTGAGCAGCGGCCTGGGGATCTCCTTCCTTCAAATGATGCTCAGAAGCGCGCCGCAAGAGGGTCTCCAGCGCTGCGGCCGGCACGTCTGACTGCACAGCCATAATGCAAGTCATACAATTCTAAAGTATGGGTTAACTCTGCTCTAATCGTAGGGAATACCCAATTTTAAGGGTAATTTCTCTTGTTAAATCAAACGGTCATAATGAAAACTTGCTCTGTGTCCAATGGGCTGAAAAAGTAAAATAAATTGCTGTTATGTCAAGAATTTATTCAATGTTAACATTGACCGTGTGAGAACGCTGGCTTTAGCGTTCATTCTTTCAATAGTAAGAAATAACGCTACCACAATATTATAGCAACTTAATTAAGTATTCGAAATCCAGAATTGACAAACATTAGTATGATGGGCAAAAAATGTTCCAAATAAATGGAACGTCAAATTTTAAGGCAATCACGAAATCCCCCCAAAAAAATAAATATTAAGCACCAACCACAAACATTGAATGATCTACTAAAAACAACCGCTGAGAAATGAAGAAACAATGACTCTATTCGACTCTACACAACAGAATTATACACATAAAATTCCTTATAACTCGAACTATTGCTTATTATTGAACTATATTGCTCATTATTCAAGTCCTAAATTTATCCCGCAGGGTAAAAATCAACTCGCATTCAAATTGAAGTAAATGGCTTCTACATGAACTTCATTTTCAAAAATCAGCAAAAAAACATAAGTGCAAGTATTTTTTAAAGTCCCGTCAATCTGAGGGCAAGAATATTTCATTTTATTTGCTGAGTAACTATGAACGTAAAATTAGCTCAATATACAAACCAATTATATGCACTATCTGCCAGCATACGCGATTTTGTAACGCAAAAAACGTTTTCAGTTCCGACAGAAATGAGGGGTAACATTTGAGAAGCATTAAACTCAGCCTCATTTTGCTTATTCCACTTAGCAGCTGATTTCAGTAACACTGGTGCTGCAGTAGAGAAACGAGCGACACAATAGACTATAGAGTACCTTATTCCTTGACTCACACCCACTTTCAACACCGCCTTGCCATAGTAATGATGCTAAAGTAAGTAGAGGGATGAGTGGTACCTTATTTTGATGATGCCACTTGGCCGCCTCCTTGTAGATCTTGGAGATGGCTTGCTTGTTCTTCTTAGCATTGTAGAGGGTGACCAGGGACCCAACGACACCAGGGCGATAGCGGTCAGTAGGAGGCAGCTTGTACAGCTCCTCGGCACCGCCGTTTGCGTCGTTCTGCAAGGATCGCATTTATGAAAATCTCAAACGATTACACAGGTCGAAATATTAACTTGAATTAAAGTATTAAACTTATGAAATGTAATAGATACAGGCATTCAAAGAAATCTTTAACAGTTACACAGGGAGATATCCAATTGTGGCTTGTAAAAATATAAAAATTAAGCTGTGTTAATCAATAACAGCACTGATAATAATCTGAAACTGTTCTACAGGTCGATTTCCAATTGTTTTATATGAAAACAGGAAACGTAATCAATAGATATCTAAAAATAACGAAACTAACATTTTGCCCAAGCACGAACTTGAAATTGATCGTTTTGCTAAAAGCTATGATTTCTCTCTAATTAGATTAGATTAAATGAGTTACTTCAAGCCTATCTAACCACAAAAACAGGTGTTACAAAGTTAGGAAATAAGAAGCCACCATTTAGTCTGGAGTTAATTGCACGGGTGATCTATACACAAAGTGTGCTCCCACATAAGATCATCCCCTGCGCATAGAAACTGTAAGTTATGAAGGAAATTTATAAAACAAGTTTGAAATTGAAGAAGAAAGCTGAAAGTGCTGAAAAGCAGGCCAGCAGTGAACACGTAAAATTGATCCATAATAAAAATAAAACACATTCTATTTTAAAAATAAAGGCCTTCCTAACCTCCAGCTCGGGACCTCACATTTTCCGCCTGAGATCACTAATTCCCAATACAATTAACAAGTGTCCCAGTTATTTTCAGAAGCTATTTCTGGAAGATCACCTTCAACTAAACTAACCGAATATCGCAATGTACGCAAATTAAACAATGAAAGAACTCTGCTCAGTTTGAACAAGGCGAAAAGAGGCAGAAAAAGAACAGCAAGAATTCCAGAAAATGTTCATCTGATTTACACAATGATTAAATAAAATCAAAGATTTTCATGCTGAAGAAATAATATAAATGCGTCTAGTGCAGCTATCAGTCGAATCATTTGAAACAAATTGAACTTTTATCCCAAAAAAATTCAGTCACAACGTACCAAACAAGACTGTTTAACTTGTTTTCAATTAGTTTTTGTTCTTTGAATACAAAACATTTCTTCATTTGGAGAAGTTTTACACAAGGATGTGATAGAAAATTAATTTCTACATCCAATGAGACCAAGTATGTTAAAATCGGTTTACAATTTTTTATTTTATGGCATTTAAAAGTGAGATATACATTTTTTGAAACACCTTGTACAGCAAAGTAGACATACGCATTGCAAGTAGTTGCTCAAATGCACTACCTACTCAGCAATGCAGCTCAATCTTTAACTAAAAGAACGAGTTCCGCTACTGATACCCTCCATAAAAATGAATTCGATCTAGTTCAATCGAATCCGAATATGAAAAGCCAAACCTCAAGTTCATCAGCGCCCCGCCCCACCTCTGATCTATTGCGTATTTTATAGATTAGTTTACAATTCGCATCAACTTGGTTAAGACATTACTTTTAAGAAACGGACTATAAATTGTACGAAGCTTCACGTACGAGGTACAATAAACAGGACATCACAAAGCTAAACGCAGAGCAGGAAATTCAGCACAGGACAACTCATAGTTTAATCACAGACAAGCAAGGCAGAATAAGAGCAATACCAAGCACCTTCATGAGCCTGAGCTGGGCAGCAGCAAGCCTGATGAGATGAGCCTTGTCTTTGTGGTTGTCAGCCCACATCTGGAGGCGCTGCACGGCGTCCTCCATCTTCCCTGCCTTGGCAAGGCTCGCTGCCAACACCAGCACCGCCTTTGCCTGCACTGCCGGGCTGCCGCTCGCTGCCAGACCTTCGCATGTGGCTACCAGGTTAGCGTCCTCTTGCTGCAATGAACGTTGTGTTAAAAAATGCGCCCTGCAGCAGTGATCTACATATAATCCCGTCTTCTTTTTGAGATGATTAGATCGACACGTTGACGGCCATGGGTTAAACTGAAGTTCAATATTCAGATTAGATTAGGTGAGTTTGTTTGAGTCTCCCTAACCGCACCAAAGGCGTTTCAAAGAGAGGGAAGAAGAAGGCGCCATTTAGTATGAAATTAAGGGAACGCGGAATTTTTTATGCACAAAAAACGCTATGTTGAGAAAGAATTTTATGAGACAAGATAAAAGTTAAAATAGAAAGTAGCAAGTGCTAAGAAACACGACAGCAGTGAACCGAAAACAGATGGTCCGTTACAAAAGAAAACATCTATTCTATTTTAACACAAGAAAGACCTACCTAACTTTGAACTTGGGACATTACATGCCTCCCCCAAATTTTCATAGATGCGATAGTTTTATCTCCCTGAGGCGAGTTTAATAAAGGAACGCTAATTAGAAAAAGGCTCATGGTTTCAACTAAATTACACTGTCAATGGTAGTGTGACAATAATCATAAACAAAATTATTATTCTAAATTTTCATTGCTTTTGAGTGCATTCACACTTTTCGCTACTGCTATTTTTTACGTCATCTTGGTGCCCTCGTGACTAAGTCCTGTTGCTATAATGCCATAAATCGTCACAGATTAGTTTTATAAAATCGAGAATTAATTACTAAATTTGGTTTGTAATTTAAAAAACTAACATTGAACTGGAAGTATCAGCAAGCCAGCACATAGTCAGCCAAGAATTAAAGTTGAAAATACTAATGCGCTCAAATGAAATATAAGACCGATTATTTGAACTAGACAATCTTTGCAGGACATTAAAGAAAGGAAGCCGATTTAATATATATTTTTTCCGAAGTTAGCTATGGAGTTCTATACAACCCCAGAGTGAGTTTTAAAACTCTAGTACCGACAAAAAAAATCTTTTGGAACTTACAATATACATTAAAGAAAGGAAGCCGATTTAATATATATTTTTTCCGAAGTTAGCTATGGAGTTCTATACAACCCCAGAGTGAGTTTTAAAACTCTAGTACCGATAAAAAAATCTTTTGGAACTTACACCGAAACTTCCCAAAAACCTAATACGTAGAAAACAGAAGTACCTGCACTCAAAGAAATGGCCACTGTATGTTAAAAGCTCCGTTAAAAAAAGAGACATGGCAAAATACATTAGAAACATTTCAACTTAACCAACTTCTGCTGTAGTGGGCACAGGATTACTCTTTGGAACAGTACAGGAAACCAAGAAGCGCTGATTGAATTAAATTAAACTAAAAGACGTTTATAATAACCAGAAAGTCAAAACCTTCAAATATGAAGAAGGCATATTTCCTTCAACATACTGTTAGATAAATACAAAAAGTAGAGACATAAAATAGAAAACAGCTTGATTTATCTGGACAAATATCCAAATATAGGACTAACAGAATACAAGAAACAGCAGATTCTAAGAACGGTGTGTTCTATACCTGCTGCTGCTGCGCGGCGAGAGCGATGATGCAGTTGTTGATGGTGAGCTGATCGCGCTGTGACGACGTCATCTTGTGCTCCAACCCTGCCACCTGACGGCATGCGTACGGTATGTTTAGTGCCTAGCTATAAGATAATGTACAGTGCCCAGCTACACTGTAATATGTAGGGCCTAGCTACACGATAACATACAGTGCCTAGCTACACAATCATATGCAGTGCCTAGCCACACAATCATATACAGTGCCTAGCCACACAATCATATACAGTGCCTAGCTACACGATAATATGCAGTGCCTAGCTACACAATCATATACAGTGCCTAGCTACACGATAATATGCAGTGCCTAGCCACACAACCATATACAGTGCCTAGCTACACAATCATATACAGTGCCTAGCTACATGATAATATACAGTGCCTAGCTACACGATAATATACAGTGCTTAGCTACACGATAACATGCAGGGCCTAGCTACACGGTAACATACAGTGCCTAGCTACACAATCATATACAGTGCCCAGCTAC
>JACJUY010016212.1:2731-14095 GCA_014220935.1 Platorchestia sp. MABIK | reverse complement strand
CACGTGTATTGGTAGGTTAGATTAGGTTGTATAGAACATCACGTGTATTGGTAGGTTAGATTAGGTTGTGTAAAACATCACGTGTATTGGTAGGTTAGATTTGGTTGTATAGAATATCACGTGTATTGGTAGGTTAGATTAGGTTGTATAGAACATCACGTGTATTGGTAGGTTAGATTAGGTTGTGTAGAACATCACGTGTATTGGTAGGTTAGATTAGGTTGGATAGAATATCACGTGTATTGGTAGGTTAGATTAGGTTGTATAGAACATCACGTGTATTGGTAGGTTAGATTAGGTTGTGTAGAACATCACGTGTATTGGTAGGTTAGATTAGTTTGTGTAGAACATCACGTGTATTGGTAGGTTAGGTTAGGTTGTATAGAACATCACGTGTATTGGTAGGTTAGGTTAGGTTGTATAGAACATCGCGTGTATTGGTAGGTTAGATTAGGTTGTATAGAACATCACGTGTATTGGTTGGTTAGATTAGGTTGCATAGAACATCACGTGTATTGGTAGGTTAGATTAGGTTGTATAGAACATCACGTGAATTGGTAGGTTAGATTAGGTTGTGTAAAACATCACGTGTATTGGTAGGTTAGATTAGGTTGTGTAGAACATTACGTGTATTGGTAGGTTAGGTTAGGTTGTATAGAACATCACGTGTATTGGTAGGTTAGGTTAGGTTGTATAGAACATCACGTGTATTGGTAGGTTAGGTTAGGTTGTATAGAACATCGCGTGTATTGGTAGGTTAGATTAGGTTGTATAGAATATCAGCAGTTGAGACTGAGCAAAGTACAGGTAGCCATAGAATAGCATGGAAAATTATGGGAAAGCCATGTTGAAGCTCATTTAGTCCGATATCTAATCCTGTCATTTTTTGACGGGCCGTGTGCACTAGTAAATGATAATATGCAACCGCTACATCGGAATGATTTTATTGCTCGTCAATTACTAATGTGTTCTAATAATCACATGTTCAAATTATGTTGTAATGAAGTTATTTTGCAACTAATAATAATTTGCTTTAACTAATTGATAATTCATATTAAATTTTAATCATTGATCTCTCGCTGTATTAAGAATTATTCATCTTCGTTTCTAATGATAAACTTTAAATTTCAATTATTCATCATTCGTTGCATCTATAATAATTTTGCTAGGCTTTAAAAACTCACTTGAAATAATAATCAAATATCTTTTGTAGCATTATGAACAATTTCATTCTATTTATTAATAATCTGCACCAAATATAAGTAATTCGGAGCTCAATTTCGGATTCCGATATAGACTTCCTTCTCCAAAAAAAACTTTAAATCAAATTTCATTAATGTTTACTTCTGTATTTTCCTCATTTCCCACTGCCATTTCAGACCTCCTAAAAATGAACAGTACACATGAAACTATTGTAGAAACACATGCGAGCGAAAGCAACAAACAACAAGAAACATTCTTGATTGCAGTAGATAAAACAAAAGTTGAGGTATTTTGTCATATTTTGTGTTTTGATTTAATTCACGAAAGTGAAGCAAATTTTTGTTCACCCAACAGCACGCGTAGCAGCACTCACAGCTGGTCATGTGGCTCGAGATTATTTATTATTGAAATATAAGTGTTTATATGAAGGAATATTTGCAACTCTGAAGCTATGGAGTACTGCCAACAATAAATATTCAAACAAATGGGATCTCGCATAAATGTTCGAAGTGACGAGTGTGGTCTGCGGTGAATGGTGCAGCAAACACTAACGACAGATCAAATTTTACTTTGAATACCTAACAAAAAATGTTTTAAAGGAATAATAATTATATAGTTCCAAGATCTAATGAATGTGAAATATTTCATTAGATATTTAGCATTTACTAAATAAACATTTGTCGCTATTTAATTTGAAGTGACATAGATATTTCAAACTGACGAAGTCAGTGTGTTATAATCATTAAAACTGATCAATGCAGTTACCCATAAATGTTTCAAACTGCCCATAAATATCTCAAACTAACACATATGGTCATCCATAAATATTTCAAACTGACGAATACAATACCCATAATTTTTTCCAACTTACAAGTATATTGAACCACAAACGTATTCCAAACTATGTAGTTAGCTGGACGACTTAATTTTGAAAAGGAAAGTATTACTCAACAGTTACCAGTTGGAAATAGTTGGAACATCCCCAATATGTCTAGAAACATTCGTAGTTTCACTTATAAACGTCTTCAAAATTGCGCATTTTGTTTACGAACCTATATTACTTCGTGAACTATTAACTAACGATAACTGGATACTAATACATGTATCTTCATAAATAACGAAAATAGCCCATATTTGCTTTAATATTTACCAAAAACATTCCCACCCTCTCATGAAGTATCATCTACTGCACTAACATCAAGAAGAAACACACATGTATCCCGTAATATCTCAGTAAATATCAAAAACCTTTTCGGGGAAAACGAAGAACTTTCTCCTTTCTTGAGCGCTAACGAAATCTTGATGAGAGATTCGGGGGTTGATGGGGAAAAAGAAGAAAGTCTCGAGGGAATAAATCTGGGGAAATTCGAGGCCTGCGTCGGCCTATCCCTCGGACTTGAGTCAATTTATATCGGATGTCCAAACCATTTTGAATTCTTATTGGTCGGGGCTTACTTTGCATCTAAAATACGGACTGGGTGATGGAAGGGGGAGGCGATGGAAGGGGGAGGTGATGGAAGGGGGTGAGGGGAGGGAGGGGTATTGGGAAGTGGAGAGGGGCTTAGGGGAGAGAAGGGGCATGAGGGAAAGTGAGGAAAAGTTAGAGGATGTGACGGAAAGTGAGGGGAAGTGAGAGGATGTGAGGGAAAGTGAGGGGAAGGAGATGTTTTGTGAGGAGGGGTGAAGGAATTAAGAAAGAAGTACTGGGGAAAGTGAGGGGCGTAAGGAGAGAGGTGAAGGAGGGAAGGGGATATAGAAATACAGTGAGGGCAAAATGATACACGTTCATTAAATCGCCAGGTTCCACATTTCTAAGCTCCGGACGATTATGAAAATTTGACTATAAATAAAAGTAGCATAAAAAGGTTAAAAAAATATCTAAAACCCACAATTTAATAGAAAAATACTTTGGAACATGTATAATAAATACATGAACAAAAGCTTACACTACCTGACTTTTTCCACGATATGATACTTTGAAATTATTGTAGGATTATTCCAGAACGTTCTAATACATGCTACTATTTGGTAATCGAATTTTCGTCAGCATTCATCTCCAATAACGTGTCATTGGCACAGCAGCTCTCGTTCTGAAAGGTCGTAGGTTTGTGTGAGAATAAGGACATCAACCAAGACCTTCGCAAACGTATTGCGGAGCTCCATAATGAAGGTCTGGATATCGGAAGATATGTGCACGACTGTGTGTTCCTATAGCCTCGGTTGGAACCATTATGCGGAAGTGGAAATGCCGGAATACGACTCTCAGTAAGCCTCGAACTAACCGTCCACGGAAGATTAACGACCATGTTGTTCAAAAATTGGTCCAAACAGTAGTGCAGAGGCCTCAAACTGCTCGTGAAGAATTGAAGAATGATCTCAAGGCATCTGGAATCGAAGCCGGCAAACACACGATCTGCAGGGTACTACTCCGTGATGGTCTTCCCTCCTGCACCCTTCGTAGGACACCTCTTCTCTAGAAACGTCCACGGCCAGGCTGAAGTATGCCAACCACCATTTGAACAGCCAGCAGCGTTTTGGAACTCAGTACTGTGGTCAGATGAAACCAAAATAGAACTCTTTGGAAGAAACAGTACAATCCATGATTCGAAGCAACAAAACGAACAGTATAAATCGAAATGTACTCGTACTATACAAGGTGCACCTGTTAAGTTTATAGGTGGCTCAATCATGGTGTGGGGATGTTTCAGCTCATCAGGGATAGGTAAACTTCACATCATTGAAGGAACCATGGATGACAGGAACTATCATGAAATATTGGAAGAGCAACTCCTACCTTCTGCCCGTTTGCTAAAATTGAAACGAAAAAAGATGGACCTTCCAACAAGACAACGATCCAAAGCACACTGCAATCGAAACCAAGGAATGGTTGAGAATGAAGAAGATAAACATTTTAGAATGGCCAAGTCAATCCACGGACATGAATCCGATCGAAAACTTGTGGAGGGAATTGAAATTAAAGATTCAGAAGAGAGGTCCCAATAACATTACCGAACTCAAAGAAATTTGCATTGAAGAATGAAATAAAATTACACCCGAAACTTGTAAATGACCGGAAGTGAACTACTCTAAACGTCTCGAAGCCATAATTAATAATAACGGCTGTGCAACGAAGTATTAATGTATGTATACCTTGAAATGTGTTGTAAATGTTTGTTCACGTATTTCTTATACATGTTTATATATGTTTCTTCTACTCAACATTTGTAGTTTTCACATATATTATTAATCTTTTTATGCTATTGTTTATATAAAGTCTAATGTTCATAATTGTGCGTGGCTTAGAAATATGGACTCTGGTGGTCTAATCAACATGTATTATTTTGCGCCCAACTGTAGGTGAGAAAATGTGAGGCAAGGGAAGAAATTTAAGGGAAGAGAGATGACGTGAGGAGATGTGAGGGAATACGAGAGGAAGAGAGGGTATGGGATGTTTAGAGATGTGAGGGGAAATGAAGAGGTGTGAGGGGTAGTGAGGAGAATTACATCATGTAAATTACGATAACAGAGAACGCCCACATCCACAACTCCTGTGTGAATACAACGCCCACACACACAACTCCTGTGTGAATACAACGCCCACACACACAACTCCTGTGTGAATACAACGCCCACATCCACAACTCCTGTGTGAATACAACGCCCACACACACAACTCCTGTGTGAATACAACGCCCACACCCGCAACTCCTGTGTGAATACAACGCCCACACACACAACTTCTGTGGAAAACCTAAAATCTTTGAACTGGCCTACTACCGCCGACATTTGTTCAAAACTGTGTACATAAGCTACTACAAGCTAGCCAGACCTGTAATCTTCACCAAAAAAAACCTTCATGTAGATTACCATGACATTTGGTCATGAATGGTAAAAATTTTGTCGTCCCGTATTACTCAAAAGCAAAATCTAAAACGGGTTTCTTTTTGCCAAATAATACTCAAAGGAAAATCTAAAACGGGTTTCTTTTTGTCCCATGTTACTCAAAAGGAGAATCTAAAATGTTTTCTTTTTGTCCCATAATACTCAAAGCAAAATCTTAAAACTATATTCTTTTTACTAATATCAAATTCTGAAATTCCGTCCACGACGATAATTCACTGCTCCCACTTGCTCAGCTTTTGAAAACAGGTTTAAAGCTTAAACAATTTCGAACTACCAGTCAACTATATGATGAATGCAAATTAGCAAAGACAAAACTAAATTTTAATATTCAACTCAAATTTAATGAAAATTGTAGTGCGCGGTGTTGGAAATAGCAAGCATGAACTGAATCGTACCTCCATTTAGCTTTGATTGAGTAGTTATTAAAATTTCATTTTGTGACTGCTCTTCGGTCATGAGCATTTTGAAAATCCCCCGAGTGACCACTGGTGGGTCACGCCGCAAAGTGGTAAAGGAAAGGAGAAGCGAATTAGGAAAATATATTGTCCCTGTGCTATGGTACACACCATGAATGATGTGAGTGATGAAACTTCATCAGAGTGTATATGTGAGTGTGCATGCATATATGTATGTAAGTGTATATGTGCAGGGGTTGGACAAAATGATGGAAACACCGAGCATTTATAAATCATAATCTTTGAACAAGTTATAAACAATCAATACTTGATGAAGTTTAATGTTTTATCGTTTATTATTTTAGCTGTTTTGTTTCAAATTTAAATTAACTGTTTTTTTACAGATATCTAAAAGAAAAATTTGTTATAACCTCAGAAAAATGGCAGACCTCTCTGACTTTTAAAGAGGCCAAATCGTTGGTGCTCGTATGGCAGACGCTAGTGTGACAGAAACTGTCCGAATGCTTGACGTTTCAAGAGGTACTGTCTCAAATGTAAGGACTGCCTTTGAAAGAGAAGGAAAACGTCCTCAGCAAAGCACAGGTCTGGCCGAAAGTCGAAGTTGTCTGAGAGAGGCCGTCGGTCTCTAAATCGAGTTGTTAGAGAGGGTCGCAAGGACGCTGCTCTCAAAATCACTGCAAACCTTAATGTACACCTACAGAACCCAATTTCCAGAAAAACTGCTCATCGGGAGCTGCACAAACCTGAACTTTGTAGAAGAGCTGCAAGTATAAAACCTCTGCTCTCAAAAAGAAATGTTTCGAAGAGTTTAGAGTGGTGTAAAACCCACCAGAATTGTTCTGTCGACCTGTGGAAAAATGAGACTTTCTCCGATGAATCATGGATTACCTTATTTCTGACCTCCGGGCGAGTGCACGCTTGGAGACAGCCGAATGAAGCAATAATTCACACTGCCTTCTCCCAACCCTAAGACATGGCGGAAGTTCTGTCATGATCTGGGATGCTAATTCTGGGAATTCCGCCGGGCCATTGATTTCCCTTGATGTAAGAATTAACAGCCGAGACTATTTAGGAATTTTGGGTGACCAAGTTCATCCCATGGTTCAAGCGCTGTTTCCGGAGAGGAACGCCATTTTTCAAGATGAAAACGCCCAATCCAAGCAGCTAGAAGTGTTAAAGAATGTCACGAGAAACATTCTAAAGAAGTTGAGAATCTCATCTGGCTACCACAATCCCCAGACCACAACATTATTGAGCATTTATGGTCGGTTTTAGAGTTTCAAGTAAGAAGTCGATTTCCGCCACCATCGTCTCTGGAAGGACAGGGGGATGTTTTAACTGAAGAATGGGCTAAAACTCCAATGGAAACAATTCACAATTTGTATGAATCAATACTTCGGGGATTTGAGACTGTAATTGCCTCAAAAGATGAACCTACACAGATTGAATTATATTTTGTCTATTTCCCAAGGTGTTTACATTATTTAACCAACTCCTTTGTGTGTGTATGTGAATGATGTGCAAAATGAAGCTCTTAATAATGCGCGTAATGACTATAATCATAAGGCTATCAACATGAGTGTATACGTAAGTGGATATATACATATATTTGTGTACAAGTAGGTGTTGATGTGCCTTTACATAAATGTATAAATCATTTCCGATGATTCGCAATAGCCGAGCCGCCATACGATATTTTTTCAAAGATTTTGATTAATATATTCTACGTAGTTCCTTCATTTCTTTAACTTATATTATGGTACCTAAGCAAATTTCCCAAATTCAAGTTCATAAGTCTCAAATTTTTTTCACCTGCTCGCAGGTTACCGTGAGACCTCGTAGAGCATTTGGCCCGCAATGTTTATTTTGTTGTTTGTTACATACTATTTTGTTGTTTGTTGCCATGTAATACTTTAATCAATGTACATGCTTGGGGTAAACGTAGACTTCAAATATTGAAATCATTGAATTTTTTTTAGCTTTCAAACTTTTGAAACTTTCAAATTTTTTAATCTCTCAAGTAATTGAATTTTTCAATTTATGAAGTTATTGAGTTTTTGAGTTTTTCGAATGTTTCAAGTCATTGAATCTTCCAAATTTTGAAAATTTATAAATGATTTAATCTTTCAAATTTTTCAATTTTTCAAATCTTTGAATCTTCCATGTTTTGAAATTTTCAAATTTTTTAATCTTCATATCTTTGAATTTTTCAAATTTTTTATCCTTTCAATTCTTTGAAGCTTCCAAATCTTTGAACTTTGTAAATTTTCTAATATTCCAAATCTTTGAATGTTTCAAATCTTGTTAATTCAGGTATCTTTTCAGTCGAATCTCCCGAACAGAAACGTAGTTCTCCATATACCTTTCAAAAAATAGTCAAGTTGTACTATTTTGTGAGACAGTTCAGAAAACCATTATTCGACTGATACCCCTATCAACCTACGTCTCCTGACGAATAAATGCTTTTAAGAAAAACCAGACAAATTTAAAACAGGGCTGCAAAACCAATAAAATGGCACCCTAAAAACTGATTTATAAAACTCGAAACCTAAAACTGAAGCACAAAATAGAAATTCATCGCAAAATTTAAAATAAAGGACTCCAGACTGTGAGAAAAAGAAACGCAAAACTAAAAAAGGACTACGGAATTTGAAAAAACAAGAAATTTTAGGAGAACAGGAAAATTTTAAAAAAGTATCACAGAATTCAAAAAAAGATCAAAAGAATTAAAAAAAGACCACTGAATTGAAAATAGGTTTGCCATTTTGTAGCATTAAAAAAAGCTCAATTCAATGGGAAGACCACCTTTTTTGAACAAAAAAACACTATCAAACGAAGACTCTAGCATCAATAAAAGACATCCACATTAAACAAGAAGAACACTTTTTTTCACCCAAAAACACAGTCACACAAAGAAAAAAAATATTAAAATTAAATTAACATTGAGAAAATGATCTCCCAATAACATACAAACACCAGATTCAAAAAGATCCCCCATAACACCCCAGAATTACAAAAAATAAATGATCACAGACCCGAAAAAAAGTCCTCAGAACCCAAAAAAAAAGATTGTCACCATTCGAAAGGATTGAAATTTGCCGGAAATCGGAGCGTATTTTACGCTTGCCTCACAATAGCGACCGCTGCGACATTGCGTCTCTACAATCGGACAATTTGGGCGCTCGTCGATTGCTTGTGCATTAATTTTGATCGCGGAACTTTGGCGATTGTTAGTCGTTAGATTGGCGTTTTTGTATTCATGCTGGGAGCTGAGAGCGCCATTGGCTAAATGCTTCGCCATTCGCGCTTTTGCTGCCACGCGCCAATTTTCAATAAGCATTCACGAAACTGCGGCCAGCGTCGTGATGCTGTGGTGACCAACCTCATGTGGGGGATGTGGGGGTGTTGGGGATGTGCGGGGGGGTGTGGTGGTGTGTAGGGTGTGTGGTGATAGTGGAGGGAGTGTGTGAGGGGTGCATCGGTGAGTGGGCGTGCTTCGGTCTGATGATGTGCTGTACATATAGAATGCTCATATAGAATGTTCATTTAGAATTGTGGAGAAGGATGAAGAATGATATGTGCCAATGTGGCCAACTTCTTCCTTTTCCCAATGGGCAGACACCCATTTCCAACACCTGGGTAGGGAGAGGAATTGTAGCTAACTAACATTTGCAGCATGTTCATCTTCAATGATTAGATTTGTTTTCCAAAATAGAGAGTCATTGATTTTTTCTAGGATATTTCTACAAAATAAACATTTAAAAATCATTACGGGAGCAAAAATTCGTCCATTTTACACAAGCTGCCCGCTAAAAATGTGTTCATCCGTTTACTGAAGATCACTTATGTATTTTTTATTTTGTTTCAGGTGCATCAAATTTTTTTTCGATGACATTTTATGTCCATGAATTTGATGTTCTTTTTCACTTAACACATTAGAATTGTATCTATTTCTAGAATCGCCTACGTCAAAACAAAATACATGAGAACTAGGCAGTTAAAAATCGCGGACGTTTTTTTTGGGACACCCTGTATATGTGTATGCTTGTATGTACGTCCTGAAAGAAAGTTTTGTGTTTCATAGAAAAAGATAGATTTCATGAAAGAAATTTCATAAATTTCACTGATTTTGTGAGAAAAATTCAGATTTTCGAAACTCCTTTTTTATGTCATGAAAAGGTTTCAGAATTTTTTCATTTTTATCTTGACCTAAATTTGCTCATTCTCATTAAAGTATTCTAATGCTATTTCATGATATTCTAAAATTGATTAAGTTCCTGGTCAAATCATAATTTTTTCTAATAATTACATTACCGTTGCGTCACTTTATCTCAATCCAATCAATAGTTACCTGCGGCTATCTTTATCTTGATGTGTCTACGTTGGTCTAAATTTGTTTAATTTGTTCTTCGTTTCTGTCGAACTTTATCTTACCAAGTTTTTACCAGGGACTGAATTGATCTTAATCTTTTTCTACGTAGGCCGGACGTCATTTAAAGATATCTATCTGGTTCCAATTTTATCTTAATCTGTCTTTATCTCTGCCTAACTTCATCTTGACATAAATCTATCTCGATCTAACTTTAGCTTAAAATATTCCTACCTGGGTCTAAATTCATCTTAGTTTTTTATCTCTGTCTTAACTGTATCTTTTTCTTTCCTAATAGCTTTATTTATAATGTTGTTTTTAATACAAGGTCCAAATTTTCCAATTAAATTTAGTCAATTAATCTCGGTCGACGCGGTTCATATTCTCCACACCTTAATCAATGGAAATAATTTTATCTCTAATCATCCATTTTTAATTTTATCTTTACTTTAATTAATAACATTGACAGAATATAGATTAGATGATCAGTTATTACAAGCCCCCCTAATTTCCGAGAGAGGAAAGAGGAAGGCACCAATATAGAAATAACGGAACGAGGAATTCACACACAAGGTGTGTGGGAGATTGAAAGAAGCTGGGAGTGGGATTGAAGGGGAAATTGGTCTATTTAATTAATGCAATGCCTAATGATCCCAATAATTATAGGAAATACAAGGGAAAGAACAATTTGGGAAGGATGGGTGTTATCAAAAAATCAAAGTTCTAACCATTCATTCAGCACTTAAGAAAAAGTACAATACGAAACAACAGCCAAGACTCGCATTTTCTCTTTAAAACTAAAGTTTTTCTTTCAAAATATCACTCACTGAATGAACGTAAAAATTTTCAGATGAACGAAACGTTACTCTCTTTAGTTCCACTGTAAATATTTTTATCAATAAACCACATAGATCCCCTTAGAAATGTAGATAGTTGCATTTTATTCAAGAAAATACCTCTTCTATTTCCAAATTAATCCAAAATCAACACACAAAAATATAGATGTCGCAGTTTATTAAAAACTACACCTCCTCATTTCAAATGAATCCACAATCAACCCACACAAATATAGACACTCGCATTTTACCCACAAAACTACACTTCTCCATTTCAAATTATCTCAAAATCAACCCACGCTAAAGTAGCGAGCTTGACACATTCAGCCCTCACACCTCACACGAACAGCACCACATTTTATCGGGAGCCAGCACGAGCTAAATTAACAGCAGTGCCATCTCATTTAGGCCTAGCCAAAAGTCTTAATAGTTTATTTGTAGGCTGCGACCGGCCAATTAGCACCGAATTAAGCGGCTCGAATTACAGCCAAGTGGCAAGTGCCGAATTTTTTTGTGTCCGCAAACGTAATTAGGCGAGTCGGTGGGGACACAACACGGCCCTGATTTGGGGGTTTTGTGGGCCCCAAATGAGAGGGGGGACCGGGGGGGAGGGGGAGGGGGGAGGCGGGCGAGGGGG
>JACJUY010016208.1:0-14101 GCA_014220935.1 Platorchestia sp. MABIK | reverse complement strand
TCATCATGAATGTGAAAATAGAATTAAATGAAAAACACAAAAAATTGTGTCATAAAAGCACAACTTTGCACTCTAGGGGTCAATGATTTGGCACTCTGAGGAGCCACTCTCTTCAACACAAATAAGGAACCCAAAATAAAAAACTATGTTCATATCCATTGCAAATGGTAACTAGATAGCAATTTCGTCAATTTTATTTTCTGTGAGATATTCTAATTTTTGTTTTTGAGATCTCTTTTAACGACTGTCAACAACATTTTCTTGCTTTTTTTATTGTAGACATAATGACTTGCATTTTTAACTGATGAAGGAGCTGGACTCCGAAACATTTTCGAATTATATATGATCTACCTCCTTAGAATTTTCCTCATTTTTAAATTCCTAAATTTCTAAGAATCACTATGTTACATTGACAAGTAGCATCAAGTACCTATATAACTTTCCATGTTGCACATTGGATATGCTTATCCAGCAAAACAACATTCATTCATAGAATTTTCCTAGAAGACAGTGAACAATGAAGACAATTTAAAATGACTTGCCTCAGAGTTAGCTTCCAGTCGAGCACCCACAGGGATACTTTCACGGAGATGAGTGTTTTCCTTCTGGACGAGTGGAGTTATCTTCTGCAGTATGATGCCAAATATTTCTTCACTCATCCTGGTATTGTTATGAAAGTCTGCTTTTTCTTTGTGCTATAATTCTGGCAGCAGTTGATTATAACTGCCTTGATGAAATTTCAACCACGGCTTTGTCCATCGTGACCTCCGATCACCTTCGTTCTGGTTTTCATCACATAGAAGTGCAGATGCCCCACAAATTATGGTAACACATGCACTTTCTAAAGCAACTTGAGTTTCTGGAGCACTCATTGTGTTTTCAACTACATCTGGAACAAGAGTAAGTAATGATTTTATAGGATTTTTGTAAAATGCTGTAAAATATATTTTTAAAAATTTAATCTCATTTTCTGCATCACTAGTACTACAGAGTAGGTCATAAGTTTCCATACAAAAGTAAGCTGAACATTCTACACTGAATAAAGATTTATTCATATGATATACTCTACATGATCATCAATGTTTCCAATACATATTTCAATTTGAGTATTCAAAATAATGATAATCCAAAAAGTACATACAAACATAACTTTTTTCCATATGTAACATTTATTCTACCTAAGTATGAAAACTTATGGCCTACTGTGGTCTTTTATGTGATCTAGGCACTGTATTATATGGATAAATAAAAATTAGAACAATGGTTTAGCATCCTTATAGCCTATAGGCACTAGGTCTGTAACCATCTGCGTAATGGGATTTATGTTTAAAATTTATGTATGCTACCTAGTAGTGTATCAACTTAACACTTTGACTGCGACGTGCGCCACCGGTGGTACAACGGAGATAATTTTCATAATGCTGCTGTCCAACCAGTAGTCGCAAACTCAATTTTCCTAAATATTTAATCAAGGCTAAATGAAGGCGCAATCAAGTTAATGTTTGGCATTTTCCAAATAGCTTACTATAATTGACTTTAAATTTGAGTTTGGTGTTAAATTTAACATTTAATTGCCATAGTCTAAGTGTTAATATTCACAACAAATGAAGAGAAAAACCATCAGAATTTGGTTTTAACCCCCATGCATGTAAATGAAATTGATAAATTTTAGAGCAGTGTCAATTATTCTGTAAAAAAACTGACCTCAAAATTACACTTAGCAATTTAAAAAGTTTTAAATGACCTCAATCATAAAAAATGTGGACAAAATATAAATAAATTTCAATATGTGAAATAAAAACTTTCAACAATTTTCAAATCACTTCAGAGTGATTTTTTCTAATGCACTGTACCTAGGTTTCAGTTCTGTTCACATATGTGCACACACACACTTCAGTTGTGTTTACTACCTTCCAAAGAAATTAATTTAACAATAATTTGTCTCAATTGACTAAACGCACTCGAGAAGCAGCCTTGTTTGTGTACATATTGTTCGCGAACAACTTCACACCGCCGAACACGTAGTCTGGACGTCTGGACACGACTCGGAAAAGTTCGTGTTTTTGTTCGCGTTTTGGTGTGTTCGTGATTGACGAAAAGATTGATAGTGTGGACGGGCCTTTAGAATCGATGAAGTCGACCATAATCGAGTAGTCTACTTATGCATTGTATCTATAACTTTCTCAGCGACATTGACGTACTCGACTAGAGCCCACTCGTCTAGTTCATTTTTTCCNTAAACTCCATCGTGTTGTAAAGTATAATTTAAGTCAAATTTAATCACTTGACCACCCTCTCTTTTGTGAACTTTGAATTCTTACGCTCATCATTTAACTTTAAACTAATATGCCGTTTGTAATACCGTTTATCTGCGCATTTCGTTTCAATATTTCCTCAAGTACTGAATCCTTTTTTGAATTTTTACCGTAATTTCAACAGTTACCACACAAGGTGATATGTTATCGAGCAAATTTACATTTCAAGTTTATTAGGAAGAATAAAAATTTATTCCCGCAGCAAAGCAGATTTCCCAATTCCGTTCGAACTACCGAACCAACCGTTAACAGCCTAGGAAACGCGGTGAACGTGTCAATGAACGAATTTTTTTGGACGGGTTCGTAGTACTCCTCGCGTAATATAATCGTACGCCAATTTTAGAGTGTACTTCCAATTTGAAATTGGTAAATTTCACGCCTAACATTCGACTCCTCTGCAGAATAAATACGTTAGCATTGATATGCATGGTTCTAACTTCAACATTTACAATGCCAGTTCACTCTACGCCAGCCATAAATTGAAAGTTTCATCGATCGCTAAATTTTCCACTGGCTTTCAACAAGAGCTCATTCTTGAATGTCCAAAGCAGACTTTCTTGCATATTATTTCAGGTTTCTTTCCGGGACGAACAGTTAATGACAGTTGCTTGGATCTTAATAGTTACCGAATTGTTGAACTTAGACGTTCTAAAACCCTAATAAAATTGCTTCAAAACTAAATTGTGGGGCATTCATTTATTTCGTGGCAACTTTAATTCTTCTGTCAAATTGTTACGTGACTTCATTCTGCACTCTATTCATTATCTCGTGAACTTCCGTCCTACCGCACTTCTTAAAATAAATGAATAGACCTTGAAAGTACAGCGAAACTTGAATACTTTCCGGCTACTTTAAATAGTTGTTCACGAGCTGAACTCTCCTATGCTTTTAACTAGTGTTGATCTCCTTGCAGGTTTTATTCTGAGAGTTTGGGTAGATTAACATCTACAGTACACAGCCTCCCTGAGATCTCGCTTGCCACTCCTGAAAATTAGGACCCCTCTCGTATGTCGAATAATACGAGTAGTAACCGAATTAGCGAGGCTCTTCAGTTTTCCCCCGTTCTAAAACGTAGAAACTTCTAATGCCCATCCTTGACCTTCATCATGTGCAAATATCTTCTGAAGATGAATAACGTTTTTCTACTTCTCCCCCTCCACGGATACCGACCTGCGCTCCACTTCAACTAGCTCTTCAACCAGCTGCTTCCACAAAAATAAGTAAGCCATCAATTTCACAGCCACATCGTGGAAAGTAAAAATTTCCAAATCAATCACACGGACACTTAATTTTGAACTTGACGATGCTCCTCAATTTTCCCCCGATCTCGAACGTAAAATCTTTTAATGCTGATTTAGCTTTCTGTCGTGAAAGGAATGTAATCTGAAAATGTTCAATTTACATGCTCATCTATAAGATTTTGGCCCTCACATCAGCGCCTAAAAATAATGGTGCAAAATTTACCTTGTAGCTCCTATTACCGTCGATTACTTTAACGCAATTTGCATTTCACCATCGTTCTCGTTTTACGCAAACGTAGTTCGAGGGATTTGTAAGTGCTCGTAATGCTAGAACTTCTCTTCACACAAAAGAATTACACGTAAAATCTTGCCCGCTAATGATAGTTTGTAGTATGCATCCAGTGATAGCAACGTTTCCTCGAGAGTACAAAAGTTGTACTTTTCCTGTGTGAATAAAATTTATTCCCGCTTATTTTACTCGGGTTTTCTATAGCTCTATAACGACTCGTCCAGTAATTAAATATTGCCTACAAATTTATACCAAGAGAATTTTTTGGCACCCATCATCAGTATTTCTAACTATTTGCACAAAAATCGTGACCCCTCTCTCCTTAATAGCGTTTTGTCGATAGTTCAGTGAACGCCATGTTGTGAACATTACCACAGAAATTCTTACCCTGTATAACTAAAGTGATTCTGATTTCTAACGTGCAAATCATTGTATCACAAAGCTGGTCTCAGTTGTGGACGGACCGGGGTTGAAAACTTGGCCGGGGCCGGGGTCAACAAATATGTCATGGCCGGGACCAGGGCTGCCACACCTTGGGAATTTTCCTCAGATCTTGGGAATTTGGACATTGTCTAGGGATTTGGGGAATTCGAAACACAAAGGCTAAGAATTTAGGGAATTTGGGGTGTTTATACAATTTAGTAGATGTAAAAACTAAAATTGCTTAAATTAATATTTGCTTCTAGCATAAAGGTAGAGTACCAATTTAAAATACCACAATTCGATCTAGAAATTAATCAAATTATCAGTACAAGGGGTCTAAGTCAGCTTTGCGAATGCATCATGGTAGAATAATACACGTTTCTACGGGATTCGAATGAAGCGCGCAGTGGCGCAATTAAAGTGCCTCATGGAGCGCCTGGCTCAGTCACTCATTTATTACTGCTGAGGTGCCAACTGTGGTACTGGCGCTACCAGTAGCGGTTTTGCTTTGTCCTTATTGCATTATCAGCTTGTAGTTAAACACCATGGAACCACTTAAAAAAGTAGTACAGTCAAACATTTTCCGAATTCAGAGACTGGCTACAGAAAAATAAAGATGGAAACAGTGTCGGTTGTAAATGTTTCAATTTCATGTTCGAAAGTGCGAACAAGTCTACCTTACAGAAACACAAGGAATCCGAAAAGCATAAGAAAGCTTATGAACTTACCAAATCGAAAGTTGACAGCGCACAATTTTTCAAACAGAAAGCGCCTAACGATGATGACCAAGTGGCACATCCCCTCGCTTGTTGATGAAGCTCAGCTAAATAAGATAGACGACGAGTGGAGAAGTTTTCACCTAATTGCAGCTGACTTATCAGTAAGGAATACACAATTCCCCGGTATTGGAAATCATTACGTGAATTGAAAGATGGTTTGGGCGACCCTAAATTTGGTATCCTTTCATATTTTATGACTTGTCTCACTTGCTTACGCTTTCGTCTGTATCTGTTGAAAAAATATTTCCTCAACTTAACTGTATAAAAAATTTAACAATTCCTTAAAATCAGAAACTGCCAAAGACCGCTTCTTTGCCAAGCAATGATTAGCAAGAAATAATGCAAAGTGTGCTACGTAGGATCCAGTAAAAAGTTTAGAAACTGACCAAAAATTTAGTGGAGCCGCCTATCAAAGATACCAACACCGATTGAAACGATTGAAAGAATCAAAGTCTCTTGGCTTTCATGCTGACATTAATGACGAAAATGAAGAATAAACCTAAAATTGTATTGAAGATAAGCATAAATTTCATATTTACTACTTTTAATAATATCTGGGGAATTTTTTTACGATCTGGGGAAATTTCAGGGGTCAGTCTGGGGATTTTGGAAAAAGTTGACTGGCAGCCCTGGCCGGGACGCGCTAGTGTCAATAGTTGGTAGATGCCCCTCTTCTAGCATGGTCACATGTGCTGCTTGCCTGATACCGCCAGAACTTGCATACACCTGCGATGCATGCCAGATACCGCCATTCTACAAATCATTCTCAATCGAAACAAAATGTTTATTTGAATAAGACGACAAGTGTTTGTAACGTAAATTCAAACTAAATATTGCGAGTAATTGTATCATAAAATTTCAAACTTTAAAACAATAAACTGCTAATATCTCACAAACCCAAGTGTTCTGAAAATTTCATAGAAAAAACTGTTCATCTGGCCATATTCTGCTTGTGAAATTGTTTACCTCATGTCGTAAAACATCCTGCACAAACTAGCATTATAATTCTGTTAGTTATAATTACAATTAACATAATTGTGTACTAACTGCCCAAATTGTTCAAATGAGGGTTTCACCTGAAGAAATGCAAGGACTAAAATTTTGAGGTCATACGGGTTGAAGCAGAGTCTAAAAATTTGTAATCGGCAGGAGATATAGGAACATTGCATTATTAACTTAATTATGTGATAACTAAGTAATAAAAGCTTTTTGAAAATAAATATTGTTCACTTTACATCATCACACACACCACCACCACCGCCACCACCCCTGTGAGGGCTGCCACAAACCGCCATTCTACAGATCGCTATTCTCTATCGAAACTACATGTTCATTTGGATAAGACAAATATATTATGAATTGTACAATTATATATATTGCTGTCGTAATTTTCGTCATGATAAGTTGTGAGAATCTCATTAGTATTTCATTCTTTTGCGGGAATATAAATCATAGATATCAGCTGTTTTCGTTTTGCGTCACAGTAGTTCATCGTCAGGCAAAGTGAACAATATTTATATTCAAAAATCTGTCGTTGCCTAGTTATTACATACTTCAGCTAATATCGTATTTGCTTAAACCTTTTAATCGAATATCACTAAAAGAAAATTTCATCATTGTACACTCTCGTACATTAGAAGTGTTTGTAACGTAAGTTTAAACTAAATATTGCGAGGAATTGTATCATAAATTTTCATACTTTAAAACAATAAACTGCTAATAACTCACAAACCGAAAAGTGTTCTGAAAATTTCATAGAAAAAAAATTTCTCATCTGGCCATATTCTGCTTGTGAAATTGTGTACCTCTTGTCGTGAAACATCCAGCACAAACTAGCATTATCTCCGTAGTTATCAGCCAGCAGGTTGTAATTATATTAACTTAATATATCTGAACACGTCAGTGGTTTGCTTTAATCGCAACCTTATCCTAAACTTAAAAACGAAGAAAATTCCGATAAAAATTATCATCTTTACTAAGAAAACGTTTCGGAGTCCAGCTCCATCATCAGTTCACACGAGAAACAAAAGAATTACGTCTGATATATAAGATCAAAGTAAAATGAATTGTTGGTGCTATAAATATATTATCATGGAAGTAAAAATACAAAGTATGAGACGGACAAGAACAAAGAATAAAATACAGAAGCACAGAAAGAATACACGTGACACATAGGTATGAAATGAAATTAGGGTGGTTCTGACGAGGAATCTACCTATTCACTATTTGCAAACGGTGAGAACTGTCCATATTGTTCAAATGATGGTTTCGCTTGAAAATATGCAAGTACTCTAAAATTCTGGGGTCATACGGGGTTGAAGCACAGTCTAAAGTTTTGTAATCGGCAGGAGATATAGGAACATTGCATTATTAACTTAATTATGCAATAACTAAGTAATGATAGCTTTTTGAATATAAATATTGTTCGCTTTGCTTGACAACGAACTATTGTGACACAAAACGAACAACAGTCTTCAAATGTGCGTGTTCAGTTTATATCTATTACTTATATTCCCTCAAAAGAATGAAATACTAATGAGATTCTCACAACTTATCATGACGAAAATTACGACATCAATATCTAATTGTACAATTCGTAATATTTTTGTCTTCTTATCCAAATAAACATGTAGTTTGGCATGCATCGCAGGTGCATGCAAATTCTAGCGGTATCTGGCATTTAGCACATATGACCATGCTAGAAGTGGGGCATCTACTAACTGTTGACACTAGCGCGTCCCGGCCGAGCTAGTGTCAAAAGCTAGTCGATGCCCCCCTTCTACAGCATGATCACCTGTGCTTCATGCCAGATACCGCCAGATCTTTCATACACCGGCGATGCATGCCAAATACCGCCATTGTACAGATCATTCTCTATCGAAACTACATGTTTATTTGAATCAGAAGACAAAAATATTACGAATTGTACAATTATATATTGCTGTCGGAATTTTCGTAATATGTTGTGAGAATTTCATTTGTATTTCATTCTTTTTGGGGAATATAAATAATAGATATCAACTGACAGAACTCTAGAGACAATGAACGAACTACTTGGAGAGTCGGTAGCTAAACACACACATTTAATTAAAGACTGTCTTTATTTTGTGACAATAATTCGTCGTCAGGCAGAGTGAACAATATTTATGTTCAAAAAGCTGTCGTTGCTTAGGTATTACATAATTGTGTTAATAATGCAATGTTCCTATATCTCCTGCCGATTTCAAATTTTAGACTTGGCTTCAACCCCGTATGACCTCAGAATTTTAGACTACTCGCATATCTCCAAGCGAAACACTCATTCGAACAATATGGACAGTTCGTTTTCTTTGCAAATAGTGAATAGGTAGATTCCTCGTCAGAACTAGCCTATTTTCATTTCATACATGTGTGTCACATGTATTCTTTCTGTGCTCCTGTATTTTATTCTTTGTTTTTGTCCGTCTCATCCTTTGTATTTTTACTTTCATGGTATATTTATAGCACCTACAATTCATTTTACTGTGATCTTATATTTCAGACGTAGTTCTTTTGTTTTTCGTTTGAAATGATGATGGAGCTGGACTCTGAATCGTTTTTTTAGTAAAAATGATAAATTTTATCGGAATTTCCTTCGTTTTTAAGTTTATGATGAGGGTGCGATTAAAGCAAACCACTGACGTGTTCAGATATATTAAGTTAATATAATTATCACCTGCTGGCTGATAACTGTACGGAGATTATGCTAGTTTATGCAGGATGTTTTACGACAAGAGGTACACAATTTCACAAGCAGAATATGGCCAGATGAAAAGTTTTTTTCTTTGAAATTTTCAAAACACTTTTGGGTTTGTGAGATATTAGCAGTTTATTGTTTCAAGGTATGAAATTTGATGAATCAATTACTAGCAATATTCAGTTTGCATTCACGTAACAAACACTTGTCGTCTTATCCAAATAAACATGTAGTTTCGATAGAGAATGATCTGTAGAATGGCGGTATCTGGCAGCCATCACAGGTGCTCGGGTGGTGGCGGTGATGGAATGGGAGCATCGACTAGCTATTGACAAAAGCGCCTCCAGGTCACGATGAGTCGCCGCCCACAATTCACACACACCCACACGCACACCGGCGCTGCTAAATTTCCTTGGAACTTCATGCGAAATTTCTTTCCAGATGATGCGAGCATTCAGTGATGATGGACAAATCAATGAAGCCCTCTCGTGGCCATTAAGGCCTCATCTCCAGCCTACCACGTTAGACCTCGACATGGAGGGATCCGACCCAGAGGGCCGACGGCTGTAAGCTCTCATACTCAGCATCAAAGCTCCGAAACAAGATGCAAGACCGTTTAATTATACCAACAAGGACAAACCGATAACCTACCATAGGCTCATTCTGAGCAGGTCAGTTGAGTAGGTTAACCCATCACTAACCACAAGTTCGTCTAGTTTTGTTCCTGCAATTAACAATCGTTGGAGTATATGTTCCTTACCACTCTCTCTCTTGATAGAAGTATTTAGACGTGCTTTACGAAAATCAATATTTGAATAAAGAGCTGCTTCGATAACAAAGAAGCGCTTCTCAATTTCAAATAAAGACTTCTCTAACCATCGCCTCAAACTTTTGGCCAAACCTGATCCCTCGTAGTCAACTGCAAATTACCCAAATGCTGCTCCGCAATGTAACATATAACATTCTTCAACTATTTGTCCTTTTCACTGATCGTTTTGCCCCTATTGCTCTCCTCTGACTTTGCCAATGAGATTCCTATGACAATAGTAGGGGCAGAAAATTCCTCAAGCCTGTAGTCTCACCTATTGCTCATTCCTCTATAGCTTCATTCATGAAGCTTTCAAAACTCCTATCATGAGACATGCTCAATCTAACGTATTTTGAAAACATTCTGAACTATTTTTCTCCTTGCAGGGATCTGTTGAGTGAGAAAGAATTCTACCTGCTCACAGACACAAAATACACCATAGACTTCTATTTGTTCTTGCTCCGAAGCCCAACATTCTACGGCAAGGAGATGACGCTCCTGGAGCCGGAGTACACCGGGGAGAGAATTCTTCAAGTACCGCTCCTGACGCTCCAGGAGCCCATCGCGCCCTCAACGTCTGCGGCAGACAATTATCACCTCGACGACGTAGTTGTAGACTCCGAAAAAAATAAAATAGAAACATTTCTAATATCATCACTTCAAATCAGCGTTATGTTCGTGGAACTCCTAACCTCCTGCCCCGCTCGCTTTTGCGATTCTCATCACGAAAGGGCAACATGTCCATCACACATACCACTGCCCGCTTCCACCTCACCTCGTCTGGTTTTATCATTCTCAATCACCGTCCCCGACCGCTCGATAACGAGACTAAAATTCTGGAGCGCAACAACATCGACATACTTCGTCGCAGATAATCTTCTTTCGGTAAATATCCATAGAATTTTCTAAATTTTATGCAAAACTTTTCTCATTTGACAGTAATGTTGTATATTCCTTTCTAAAATCGGTACAGTTCGGGTACTAATATTTTCTTCCTCCTCTTGACAGTCGCGCAACATCGACTTCACCGAACAGCCCCTGAGAGCTTCGGTGCGTCTAAAGGCCCGTTTACACCAGGGCAACGACAGGGTTGGGCAAGCGCTTGACGCGCGCTTGCTGCAGCGCTTGACGCCCACAATTGTTCACACTCATTTTTTGATACACGCGCCTCTCACACAATTTATTCGGCATCTAAACACCTGTGAGGATGGATGTGAGTGTGTGCCGCCGTTGGTGTTCCGTCGTGGTGATTACTTCCGGAGAGTCAAAGTCGGAGACGTTTTTAGAGGTGTTTACTTGAAGGAGGTTCGAGATCGAAAGCGACATGACTCAGATGTCAGAGGCTTATAAAGCCTCCGAGGCGCTTGGGGTTGGAGGTGCGCACATTTTCTCCCCCACCGACCAAAATTTTGTTACTATTAATCACTACTAATCAACGGAGTTAAACATTTTGTTCCTCAGCCGGAAATTCTTGAAAATTCTAATATTTTTAAAATTGAACGTATTTTCAATTAAAATAATTAAACAATTTTTCTATCTATAGTACACCTCGTTTTACTTTAACAACAAACAAGGAATAAAAGGAAACGCACTAACGCAAGCATGAAGAGAGGCAGCGAAGCTGGTTAACAATAAAAAGTGCCTTCTTATTCAACAATTAAACTAAAATACGAGTTACTACACTACTAACATAAAAATTAAAAATCGTAAGTATTTTCGGATAAGGAAAAATAAGTAGAAACGCCAGGTACACAATTATAAAAACATACTTCATTATAAAAGGAAAACCATTATTGATTCGCATTAAATCAATGGTTATCGAGAATTTTAACTAAGCATTTCGCATTTAAACATGGATCTTGATATAAATTAATAAACAAGTTCAAATATGAATACAATGAAAAGGGACTTCACAATTCCGTAGAGTTGAAGTGTGCCTAAAGTTGGTATAGTTTTCCCTGCCTTGCACAGAAAACTGAGTGCATTTGCGGTCAATGCTATTTCCGTTTGTTTACGGTTGCTTTAATTAGCTTGGGCGCCAAGTTGTCTGCTTACCTCTTCCAGCAATTGAAAGCTGGCAGCATTTTGAAAGTTTGGAAGCACGAGAACTACGCGGTACATGTTTTGTCATATAAAGAGAGTGAGCGCAGAAGTAAATTTATAGACTATAGAACTCGTAACAACCTAAAGGTATGGTTACTATGGGCTAGATTACGATTATAGAAACATCGAGTAGGTGTCAAGTAAACATTGTGTATGTGAGGTAAAAAAAATTTTATATAGCTTCAGCGGAGCTTCAATCTATGAGCTTCAATCTATGAGCTTCAATCTATGAGCTTCAATCTATGTGCTTCAATCTATGTAGCTATCTANTTGTGTACCAGGATGATCTACTAATTTTGACCTCTTCCTATGATGCTCATTTGGAAGTTCTTGACAAAGTGTTGCCTGTCCTCAAAAATGCTGGAATTCGCTTAAAATCTTTCTAAATGTGCCTTTTTAACTGATCGTGTGTCATATCTGTGGTAAGTTTTTGATAACAAAGGTGTTCACCATAATTCTGAGAAAGTAGACGCAATTCTTAATGCTCCTGTTCCCAAAAACCTCAAACAGTTGCAAGCCTTCATAGGATTGTGTAATTTCTACAGTCGTTTTGTACCCAAATTTTCTCATGTCATGCATCCTCTGTATTCGCTACTTAGGAAAGATGTACCTTTCCGGTGGACTCCAGAGCAGGATCAAAGTGTCCAAATAATCAAGGATATCTTTAGTTCGCATAAGCCTCTAAAATTATTTGATCCCAACCATGAAACTCTCCTTGAAACGGATAGTTCTGGTTATGGGGTTGCTGCCGTACTCATGCAACGCGTTGGTCCTTCTCATGATTGGTATCTTGTTCAATTTGCCACTAGATCTCTAAATAATGCAGAGCGAAACTATTCTAACATCGAAAGAGAAAGCTTTAGTGTTGTTTTCGGTGTCGAAAAATTCAAGAAATTTCTTCTTGGTGCTAAGTTCATTATTCATTACGATCAAAAACCTTTTTGTAAACTTTTGCACATAACAAGGGTGTACCTTTCAATTGTTCCGCTCGTATTCAAAGATGGGCTCTCAGACTGTTCCAGTTTGACTATGTTTTCAGCTATTCGAAAGGTAAATGTAACGTAAATAGCGATTATCTTAGTAGGCGTCCTCTACCCACAACGGTAACAGAACTAGAACCGTACGAAATGATCTTTGCAGTGAACTCACTCGAGAAAACTCCAGGTACGTGTGAAAATATAAAAAATCACACTGATGCGCATAGTGAACTATGTCAACTCAAACAATACATAAAGTCTGCCATGACTCTAAAACCTAATCCTAATATGTCTAACTTTAAGAACCTGCTACCTCAGATGACCATCATGAAAGGTTGTATACTTTAGAAAGAAAGGGTTTTAATTCCCAAGTCATTACGGAGTTTAGTTCTTGAAACATTTCATGATGGACATCCTGGCATTTGTGGCATGAAGTCGTTGGCCAGATCTGTTTTTTGGTTTCCCGGAATGGACAAAACTATTGAAGACATTATAAGAAGTTGCCCTCAATGTCAATTAAATCGAGCAAAACCTAAGTCTAAATATGTAGAATGGCCCACTCCTTCTCTTCCTTTTGAACGTATTCATGTTGATCATTTTTCTACGAGAATAAAATTGTTTTCATTGCTGTAGATGCATTGTCTAAATATATAGAATGCGAAATTGTACCATCCACGAGTGTATCAGATACTGTCGATGCTTTGAGAATGATTTTCAGCAGAAACGGGTTGTGTGATGTGCTCGTAAGTGACAATGCTTCTAACTTTTCATCTCAAGACTTCAGGGCTGCCAGTCAACTTTTTCCAAAATCCCCAGACTGACCCCTGAAATTTCCCCTGATCGTAAAACAATTCCCCAGATATTACTATAAGTAGTAAATATGAAATTTATGCTTATCTTCAATACAATTTTAGGTTTATTCTTCATTTTCGTCATTAATGTCAGCATGAGAGCCAAGAGGCTTTGATTCTTTCAATCGTTTCAATCGGTGTTGGTATCTTTGATAGGCGGCTCCACTTTATTCTTGGTCAGTTTCTAAACTTTTTACTGGATCCCACGTAGCACACTTTGCATTATTTCTTGCTAATCATTGCTTGGCAAGGAAACAGTCCTTGGCAGTTTCTGATTTTAAGGAATTGTTAAATTTTTTATACAGTCAAGTTGAGGAAATATTTTTTCAACAGATACAGACGAAAGCGTAAGCAAGTGAGACAAGTCATAAAATATGAAAGGATACCAAATTTAGGGTCGCCCAACCCATCTTTCAATTCACGTAATGAATTCCAATACCGGGGAATTGTGTATTCCTTACCGATAAGTCCGTTGCAATTAGGTGAAAACTTCTCCACTCGTCGTCTGTCTTATTTAGCTGAGCTTCATCAAAAAGCGAGGGGATGTGCCACTTGGTCATCATCGTTAGGCGCTTTCTGTTTGAAAAATTGTGCGCTGTC
>JACJUY010016203.1:0-14113 GCA_014220935.1 Platorchestia sp. MABIK | reverse complement strand
GAAAAAGAGGTCCGTGAGAGGGTACAGTAGTGAGAAAAAGAGGTCCGTGAGAGGGTACAGTAGTGAGAAAAAGAGGTCCGTGTGAGGGTACAGTAGTGAGAAAAAGAGGTCCGTGAGAGGGTACAGTGGTGAGAAAAAGAGGTCCGTGAGAGGGTACAGTGGTGAGAAAAAGAGGTCCGTGAGAGGGTACAGTGGTGAGAAACAGGGCACGGTTCAGATCACCTGCTGCAAACAGAACAACAAGGCGACAGCATTTGCTCGTTCAGATGCCAGCATGTTTTGCCAGGTATTAACTCTGCTGTGGTTTTAACACGTCAATCGTCTCTTCAAAATTGTTCTACTGATTTTAAAGGCTTATGCATTGTAATTGGTATTGTAATTGATATTTAAAGGCTTATGCATTGAAATTGGTATTGTAATTGATGTTTAAAGGCTTATGCATTGAAATTGGTTTTGTAATTGATGTTTAAAGGCTTATGCATTGAAATTGGTTTTGTAATTGATGTTTAAAGGCTTATGCATTGAAATTGGTATTGTAATTGATGTTTAAAGGCTTATGCATTGAAATTGGTATTGTAATTGATGTTTAAAGGCTTATGCATTGTAATTGGTATTGTAATTGATGTCTAAAGGCTTATGCATTGTAATTGGTATTGTAATTGATGTTTAAAGGCTTATGCATTGTAATTGACATTAGCAAAAGCACGCCGTGTCGCTAGTACATTAGCTTCACTCAGTGGAAAGCATCAGCACTTGATTAATTTTGTTTTTAGCCGATATACAAACCAAGATTCCCTCGTCCGAAATTTTTTAGCAAAATTTTCCAATTTTGTCATTTTGAAAAAATGTTTGGCAATGAAGAGCACGTGGAGGGCTGCAGGGTGACCAGACGCTGAGTGCTCGTCTTCACCAAACCATCCAACAAAAATAGTCAAGTGGGAGCAATTTACCGAGCAGAAAGCAGTTTAATGAGGCTGGTGGGAGTGCTGCTTACAAATCTCTCACGCACACAGCGATATGCCCGCAACTCCAAAATAAAAATCTTAACTATTCTACCGTTGTGTTTTATGTTAAACATCAGCCAGAAGACCATTCCTAGTGCCAATAAAATTCCTAACTTGGCAACATGATCCCTTACTACGCTAAGATTTCCATAAAACTGGAACAAGGCGCAAGTGTCGACTGCTACGAAGACGACGCCGATGTTTGTAACACAAGTAAAGACGTCGGATCGATGAGGCCCGGCCTGTCTACCCCAGACAACATTCTTTGCTTTGTTACATGTCGAGCAGACTTTCTGTACCAGACAATCACAAGCTCTTGGGGAACCAATTCTCGGATTTGTAAGATGCTGCTGCTGCGAGCTCATGTCTTCTGAAAGCTAAAATTCAAATTTGATGCTCTCAAGTCGGGCCCACAGGGAGCTGTACTCAAACTTGGCCAGTGTGCTAGATTTAAGAAACAATTTACTTCTGGGTCGCTTGTGGTCAATAAATTGTTTAAATTTGCTAAAATTGTTTGAAGTCTTCTGAGGCGACCTCAAACTACAGATCTGAGGCCGTAGTGACGGATCTCAAGCGGCCCGAGCACCCTTACAGAGGCTGAGAACAGCCGAAGCAGCGGATCTCGGAGGCCTAGTCACAGAAATACAATTTTCTCAGGCAGCGAGGAGGCACAGGGAGGCACCAGGAACATTGCATGAGGGTGCACCCATTGTCGCCTTCCTGCCCTGTTCACTCATCAAATAATTATGCTGTAGCGTTCCCTGCTTTCGTAAAGAATAAAAAAATATTTTTAAAAATTGAATTACTTAAATGAATTAATAATCAATGGTTTTTATCATCAAAAAATTACGCTGTTACGTTTTCCAACCATCGCAAAGAATTAAAAAAATGCTTAGAAACAATGAATTGTTTAATAAAAATGAATTAAGAAAATTAGAAAGAAAATAGAAAATGTAGGAACTTAAAGGATGTGTCTGAGCACTACATTGCATTGGAAGAGGCGCAGATGCAAGAGTCACTTTTGAAATTTGAGAGCAACATCACCATCAACACTAGCACCAACAGCACCAGCAGCAGCACCAGCAGCAGCACCTCTCGCTTCCCTCACCGAGTGCGAGGGTGCGCCAGAGGGCAGGCAGCAGGGCGCACATCGTCTGACGTCACAACCGAGGGTCACAAGACAAGCGCTCCTCGTTGCCAGAACTCTCACATTTGGCCACACTCGGTGTGAATGAAATCCAAGTTCGGGAATGTGGCCAGAAGTTGCCTGTTCTGGCAACCTGGTGCCGGGGTGAGGGGAGGGATGCGATCGATGTCAGGCGATGAGGGGGGGCGAGGGGAGATATGGAGATGAGGGAAGAGAAGACTGAGGGAAACTCACCATCTGACAGTGTGGGCGGAGATGGAAGAGGCGCCATGGAGGGACGAAGGAACGCGCGAGTGAAGGATGGCGAAGCAAAGAAAAGTGTGCCGAAGGAGAAGGAAGCAAGACCAAGAAAATCGTCGCTTGAGATTAACTATAAGGGCAATGAGTATATCTAAAATGTATTTCTTCTCAACAGATGGAACCAAAATGTATTTCTTCTCAACAGATGTAACCAAAATGTATTTCTTCTCAACAGATGTAACCAAAATGTATTTCTTCTCAGCAGATGTAACCAAAATGTATTTCTTCTGAACAGATGTAACCAAAATGTATTTCTTCTCAACAGATGTAACCAAAATGTATTTCTTCTCAACAGATGTAACCAAAATGTATTTCTTCTCAACAGATGTAACCAAAATATATTTCTTCTCAACAGATGTAACCAAAATGTATTTCTTCTCAACAGATGTAACCAAAATGTATTTCTTCTCAACAGATGTAACCAAAATGTATTTCTTCTCAACAGATGTAACCAAAATGTATTTCTTCTCAACAGATGTAACCAAAATGTATTTCTTTTCAACAGATGTAACCAAAATGTATTTCTTATCAACAGATGTAATCAAAACGTATTTCTTAAGTAGAAAAAAGGCAGAAAAGTGAAGAGAGTACACTGGAGTTGGAAAAAAGGTTGATGGAGAAGAGACAGAGTAGGAGGCATGAACGCGACGTAAAACTTATTATAAGCTTCCTTCTGTCTGTATTTCTCGCTTGATTATTTCATTCACTCTCTCTCTTGTCGTGTGGCTCTCTCACTCCACTCTCTCTTGTTATGTGGCTCTCTCACTCCACTCTCTCTTGTTGTGTGGCTCTCTCACTCCACTCTTTCTTGNNGTGTGGCTCTCTCACTCCACTCTCTCTTGTTGTGTGGCTCTCTCACTCCACTCTCTCATGTTGTGTGGCTCTCTCACTCCACTCTCTCTTGTTGTGTGGCTCTCTCACTCCACTCTCTCGTGTTGTGTGGCTCTCTCACTCCACTCTCTCATGTTGTGTGGCTCTCTCACTCCACTCTCTCTTGTTATGTGGCTCTTCCCAACTTGTTGTGGTGGCTCTTCCCAACAACCAATTTGCACGCGCCAAAAACTGGAGAGAAGTTGGTGCAGGAAACTGAATGTTTGACTCGTGTACGCCGCTCGTGCGTTGCCGACACTACTTCCCTGTGTGGACTAATAAGAGAGCTTTCAACAATGCATCGTCACGGAGAGTATGTCTTCTTTTCAAATTGAAGTTACATATATTATCAAACCTCGATTAGGCAACACTAGGAATACATTGCCCTCAATCATTTGCTTTCGACCAGTGACATGGGCATTACAATACCCATTTGTGTGTGTATCAGCTAAGGATCCTTACTTTAAGATATTTTAAAAACCAATGATGTGCTTTTTGTATCATCTTCATTGGAAATAAACTGTTTTTCTTTTTCTCTCTTTCGGTTGGCGTGCGCGCTGGAAGGAGAGGGAACAGAGGGCAAAAGAGGGAAACATCACCCTCTGCCCGCCCTCAGATGCAGCAGCCGAGCCAAGCGCATACGACGTTCCAGGAACGCTGGGTGACGTCACGCTCTGCCCTCAGATCGGTTTACTAAATCACTCGTGGCTAATTGAAACTTCCCTCATTGCTAAATTGAGCATAAAACTACACATTTAACATTTTCATTGCTTAATTATTATTCTCACATGCTTTTTCTTTCTAGTTCCGTTAAGGAAGATCATATGATACACTATGGAAAATATTGATCCAGCTCTGATACTTTTTCTATATGTTTCTTTAGAGGACGCCTTTCTTCACATTCAAGAAACATACATTTGATGTGGTTCAGAAATGGTAAAGCTTTTTAATTAAAGTTTCTCGAAGGCTTATTAGAAACAATTTTTTATCAGAACCTCATCTATATGTCATTCTCAAATTATTCTATTGATTCCAGTGGGCACAGCAGAGCGCAGCTCAAATGAAATTAACGCAGAGGTTTTTCTTGACTGTGCAGTTCACTTTCGGCTCATTATCATCACACTTCACTGTTGAACATCACTTCCCTTCATAACAAACTATAATTTGTTCGATCATCCTGGTGTACATTAGAAAACTGACATTTATGGTGAGTTCGACCTTAAATTAAATTGCATCATGTACATCAGTGTTGCCGTACGATGCCCTCAAAGTTATTGAACTCATTCGGGCTCACAAGGAGCTGTTTTTCTATCTGTCCGCAGAAATAGAGCTAAGTGATGATTCTACTCAGGTGTCTCTTATGGTAAGCAAATAAATTGTTGAAACTGTCTTTTCTGCTCCGCTTCACAAACCACACAACACTCACCATTATCTTTCACAAACTTCCCTCCACAAGCTCCATTTCACTAAGCGCTAAACACTCAACATTATCCAGCAACCGACACCGCACACGCCCGTACATCTGACACTCACGCACACGCCCGTACATCTGACACTCACGCACACGCCCGTACATCTGACACTCACGCACACGCCCGTACATATGTCACTCACGCACATAGGGACGTACGCAGTGCGTTAGCGTCGCTCGACTATGTAGAAGAAGCACAACTTCAGGAGGTCGGTAAGAGGATAAGATCAGATGTTAGTTTAAGCCTTCCTCACCGCTAAAAAATAGCGTTTCAAAGAGAGGAAAGAAGAAAGCACCATTTAGTATGAAGGTAAGGGAACGCGGAATCTATGCAGAAGGGGCGTAGAAATAGTGAGTTTAGAAAGAAGATCACGAAACAAGATAAAAGTTGAGGAAGAAAGCAGTAGGTGCTGAAAAACAGAACACCAGTGAACCAAAAACGATGGTCCTTAACATAACACATACAATTTTTTTCAAGAAAATAAGGCCTACCTAACTCTCAGCTCGGGCCCTCACACATTTCCCCCTGGGAGTGCTAATTCCCACAGATACAATAATTGTATCCCCCGGAGGGATAATTCCCACAGATACAATAGTTGTTTCCTTGACTAGTCGCTAGAGAGATGCTCTAGGTTGTGGTCCACTGCACAGCTTCACAGGAGAGTGTGACGCATAGAGGAGTGGTTCTTAACCTTTTTTCTCCAATTGCACACTTTTTTGTGAGCCAACTCTCCATTCCCCACCACAGCAATTTCCTTTAACTGGTCTGTGGCATTCCTAACCCAGCAGCATCGTCACTTTTACCCAAACATGACGTACAATACCTCATTATGGTTGTTTTTATTTTTAAAACTGACTGTAAATGGTTGTGATTTGGTAAATATGTCAATATTTGAATGCAATGTATTAAATTTTGAACGACTAACGATTTTTTGTGGATGGAAACAAATGGACGAAATTTCCCACCTGGCAACTCCTCCATTCTCGACCAGTGGGGAGTTCCCCACAGGTCAAGAACCGCTGGTATAGAGGAGTGATTCTATCAAAATTTAGCGAAGGTCACGGGATGAGAACCAAAGCGAGTACTAAGGCAAAGATCTGGCGGATGTGGAGCTTCAAGGAATGTGACGCGTCGTGTTGTGTCAGGGCGCGGGCGTGATGATAAGAAATTCGGATCTACTGCCACGTCTAAGTATTCTTTCCCGTTGACGGTTCTTTGCAGCGTGCTAGCTAGCGCTTAGGGGTTTTTGATCACAAATTTGAGAGGCGGTTCACACGAGCCATCGCAATAGTTTGATTTCTTTAGAGTTTACTAATTTCGTTGATCAAAGAATGACTATGCTTGCAGCGATTTTCACCTTGCTTTTCATTTCTAGAATCCGACGTATGTAGTTTTAGGTTTCGTAAGAGAAAAGGACGGTGAGAATGGCTTTCTTACTTCTCGGACTCACCAAAATACATTCAAGCCATCGGAATGTTGCACAGACTCGAGTCGTGGATCGCACGAAGTACTGTGATCACTGATCATGTGCCCGGGACGGTGACATGGTACAGACTGTACCAGGTGCACGAGGTACGCAGCGGTAGAGGCGAGGCACATGGCCTTCAGCGATGTTAAACATGAATAACTGGAACAGTGGACGTGGCCGTTGTAATTTTTTGGTTAGGCTTCCTCGTGAGTCACATTCATGACGTGGAATCTTGACCACACGAATTTACTCAGAAATAGACACAACTTCATCGCTTCAGTAAACCTCGGCTGCCTCTTCACACAAAACTATCCAATACAGCACGATACTTAAATTTCAGCTGATGCAACCATTTAAATTGGCTGATGCAGTTAATATTCAAAAGTAACATCACAGTAGTCAGACTAGTCGCTTTCGGGTTAAAATTCTAAGATTTTGGCTTTTCTAATATAATATTAAGACATGACTACCATTGAGCACTAGGTGACCTGCAGCGCTGCCAGACGGCGAGAGCATTTTGACTAAATTTTAGATCAAAACTCGCTCACACAGAATTTTTGGACAGAAAATAAACGCCTTACGGCCCGGACGCGGATGTGTCACGAGGGAAATTCGTGTACTGTTAGTGCATCGAAGCTCGCTCGGTGTGACGGTGTGGCTCCGTTGGAGCATATTTGTGAGCCGCTGGGTGGAGTGGGAGGGATGTGACCAAAGTCCTCTAGGATCATACCCACCAATGCTACGCACCGAACTATTTTATTTCAGCAAAAAGAAGGCCTGCCTAACTCTCAGCCCGGACTCTCATACATTTTCCTCCTGGGAGCGTTTTATCTTTGAAGTTGAAAAATACACAATGCAGCGCATTTTATTCAAGGTGATATGAAATTTAAGGCTCATAAAGTAACGCTGTAGCAGTTGTAACATGTCCGAACGAAATTTGGAGCAAAATGAGGAAATCACATGCAGGTTTTGGGAAATTTCTTCCGCATGAATGGTTATCACTCATCCCTCAACGAAAGTCAACATAGAAATTTGAAAAATGTAATTCTCTAATGCCGTCTCTAGCATCATCACCGTCTCTCAATTCAATCTATTCAACCCTAACTCAACTTCCTCATTTTGGACCACACCTAGAAAAATTCCATTCGGATACACTAAAGCTGGTAAGGCGTTTATTTTCACTCTGAAATTCATGCTGTCTCGACTAATAAATATTCTCTTGTGTATTTTTAACATAAAAAATAAACTGTCTGTTCTCCCTGCTGTCTTCTGTGCGTAACATTGGTGTGCAAGGTTTGCATCAGAATAAGTCGGCACGACCAGGCGTGCTCTGCAGGCGTGAGCGGCGGAGCACGAGGGGGTCAGCGTCTGAAGGGGTCACCCCATGCAGCAATCAGGAACCATTTCGAGCTTGTGATATATATAATCCCCCGAGTCTAACCAGCTTACAATACTTTAACACCCATCGAACATTCTGGACCTCAAAATTTTGCAATCTTTGTTCACTCTTAAAACCAAACCTTCTTTCAACAATTAACAAAGTTCATAGACCCTAAATATTATTGGGTCATTGCGCTTTAAGATTTTCCTTTCGTGCGTTTTATAAAACCCTTCTGTTTTATTTCGTAAAAGTTCAATTCCTTAAATTTAATTTTTTATGAGAGTTTTCGACCGATGGTGAGTGGTAACCCAAAACGCTCCTTTTGATTAAGGTCATATTTTACTTTTTATCCTCACTCTAATATCGTCACTGAAAAACCAATTCTAAATTTTTGCTGGACCACCGAAAATGGAAGCGAGACCACAACAGATCATGTACCGACGCGCGGCAGCTTACCTGCGTCGTCAGGGAGTATGTGTCGGAGCGCCCTGTTGAAGCAGTCCTTGTACCCATCTGGGGGAGACAAGGGCAACGCATCGTGGACAGGGGGAGCTGGGGGAGGGGGAGGCAGATCCCCCAGCTCGAGGGAGCGGATGGACACAAGATGTGGTTCCCCGCCTTCCTCCTGGAAGAGGATGACGTAGTCCGGCTCCATGAACTGGTTGCGGGCTTCATTGAAGCTCACCCTGTGGTGGGCCTTGTTCCTCTGGTGGCCCTGGCGCTTGAGCACCGAGCGCAGCTGAGGCGCCATTGTGCTCGAATGTTTAGGGCAATCTTCACTATTTCGGGGCACTGCGTTGGAATGCCTGGGACACTCGTCACTATTGCTAGAGACTACGTGGTAGCTTTCACTGCCTCTGGACACTGCCGAGGAATGCTTAGGACACTCGTCACTATTCCGAGACACTAACTGGAATGCTTCACTATTTCGGGAAACTGCGGTGGAGTGTCTGGGACACTCTACAGAGGGGCCAACAACCACTCCACCTCCTACGTAACTTTTGTGCTGCATCACTCCATCTTTGGCAGCACCAACGAGATCTCGACTGGCACACTTTCCCTCCCCTGAAACAGGGAATGGGGCAAAATGAGCACTCCTCTTCACCTTCCCGTCACTGATGAGAGAAGTTACACTGGCCTTCACTTCCCCAGCACCGGAGTACACTTCACGAGGGCCATGAGCTCGGGGCAGAGTTGGTACCGCCGTGCCCCGACCTGCACTGATCTGCCTTCGTCTCCTCCGCTGCTCCGGACCCTGCCGAGCTCCCGCGATCAATACCTCCTGGTTGTCCTCTTCCTCCTCCTCCGCCTCCTGGTCACCGAAAGCCTCCCCATTCTTCCCCACCTGCCTCGCTTCCGCTGAGGACGCCCTGTGCCCGAGCCCCACGTCCTGGGGGGGAGCGTCCGGTGGGGGGAGCGTGCTGCTGGCGGGCATGGGAGCGGCGCACACGTCTCGCAACGCTCTGTGGGCACAAATGTCCCAATTAAATCAATTATTCGATGATAAAATTACCGAGTAAATAACCAGCGACTTGAGAACTTAACAAGTTCCCTCATTACAGAAGAATATGGAAGCTCATGTCAATGGATGTTGCATACGCACGAACAACACACAATATTTCACTTAAATCGAATATTCGACAAGGAAATTATTGGGTAAATAACCAGCGACTTGAGGACTTAATAAGCTCCATAGTTATCGAAGAATAAAGAAGAACTTAATGCATTTTGTATACGCTCGAACAAAACACAATATTCCACTAAAATCAAATATTCGACCATAAAATTACGGAGGAAATAACCAGCGACTGAAGGACTACTATAAGCTAGGACAAGCTCCGTAATTAGCGAAGATTAGAGAAGCTCTTGTCAATGCATTTCGTATATATATACACACAAACAAAACACATCATTTCACACGTTGGAGCTAATATTGAGCTGTTTTGCGGTCACTCAGCAGAAGTCAGACCAACTTTTATTCGTGAATTGTTCGCTAGTCGTTGCGGACTACAAAAATATTCAAAGTAGCACAGATACACAAATCGAAATTTTACCTAGGGTAATCTCCCTAGCAGGTGCAACCACCCTCAAACTACTCGTACTCACACAAATCCCTCGACACTAGCATCATATGCGCAGAGCGCATTTTTATCAGTTCCCTATCTATCCTTCTCCGTTTCACCTCTTCTCTTCCCGACACATTCTGTGTCGAACTCTTTCCCTCTTTTCTATAAGTTCGTTCGTGTCAGGTGCATGAAGAAACAATTATTGTGTTTGAACATTTGCAGTCGTTTGCCGATGTTGCAGCATATTTTGATGCAAGGACATCGTGTTGCGCATCAAGCAACAAACTTTGGAAGAGTTTCAGCAACAAACTGTGCTCGCCGTGCAGCTGAGACTCGCGTCGCAGCGCGAGGTCTCCAATTAATATAAGCAAACACAAACTTCCACCGAAAATTATGAATGTCTACAATTGGGACTAAAAAAATACCTATTATATCATATTTTGTGCGCATAATTACAGGTGTCATCTCATGTGTAAAGTAATGGTTTCTTTAGTTTTATGGTCTGAGGATATTTCTTTGTCAACTCGGCATCATTTCAGTAGTCCCGACTAAACTATAATACATGTAGAAATGTCAAAGACTAGCTGATAAATGTGTATGTATGTCACTTGCTGCGTAGACAAGTACAGGGCACGACGATCAACACAGACACAGTGACCACACAACAACAGATAACGCATTAATGCAGAAGTTGCAGAGCGCATTTGTTCGAGAGCATCGTCCAAGAGATAACAATGCTGGAGACGAAAGTGCAGGATTCTAGTCTCTCAGTCATGAAAATAACGACGTATAGTCAAAAACAACGTACAGGTTTCAAGTGCGGTCAGCACTCAAGTGTTTAGCATAAACTTGAACTAGAGGCCACTATAGAATGACACGAATGCCCGTTCCATTAAAATTGTTCTCAGTTTTTATGGCATCTAACTCTGAGTGATAGTCATGTAGTCCTTCGGTAGTCAACCTAATCGAACGTTGTCAATAACAGGATCTGTAGTATTGGTTATATTAGCTAAAGTTTTGCTTGCTGCGTCGTAATACTCGCTTTCTGAATAAAATATTACGAGTAGATAGAACCTAGTACTTCTTACTAGCGAGTGGCGGCTCGTAAATAGTACGGGAAATATTTTTTTTTAATTGTCATACTAAACACACGTCGCAACGTTTTGTAGTAAAATGGACATAATGAAGCTTATAGATAAAATAAGACTTGAGATTACAACATTGTTGGCAGCTGCTGAGCTTCATGAGAAGACAGCCATCAAAGTTTCGATCATGAATGTAACTCGACGCAAACTCCATTCCACTTATGAACACAACGGTGCCGCTTGGTGAGAACAGCGTGGTGCCAGAATGGCGCATTGGGCGAGCTGCGCAATACACAATGGTAAATACTGATAGACTCACATAATTATCACCAATCGGAAGTTCTACTGCTCCAAATATGAGCTCACCATGTTTTGAAAAGAGCAGTAGGAGAGCAAAACAAGCATGCACTACACTAGCACAATGGGCAGACGTGCATAGAGTGAGCACTGAAGCAGCCAGCATCGCCGATACAGGCGTTTGTGTGGACGCAGGCCACGGTAGAAGGAACAAGGTAGGGTCAAACCAGTTTTTTTCGTCGACCGTGTGACAATGCTGACGTCATGGCAACGGACCAATAGTAGCGCTCTCATTGCATCTGGCAACACTGCTGGCCCCAAATCTGACACCACTATTGGCCTAACGACATGTCACAATGGTGATGTCATAAAATTTGTTTGAAATGAAGACGTTCTATTGGCGAGCCGACCAGAGGAGGTGTATTTCCCCCATAGAAATGATTCTGCCTTGTTTCCTCTACCGTGGCGCACGTGTTCCTCACCACGAGCTCCGCTGTTGCAAAAGTCGCAGTTGACGATACAGAGACTACGATGAGAAATTAACTCCGCATGCAATGAGCAGAAGACTAAATGAGGCCCTTAGAATCATACGGTACCAAGCGCCGCTTTATAAACACTTCAGAAAACGGTATAAAAGTTCGGCGAATTAGAAACCACCACATCCCCGTAACTTACAGAGGTATTTGACATTTTGAAACCTCCATCTTCTTGTACCTACGGCTCACTCTCCAGACAGACAAAGGAAATTTAGGAATGACAGCGGTATACTTAACTCATTTTTGCTTGATGTTTTTTTTTGGCGCTTGGTACCGTGTGATTCTAGGGGCCTCAAATATAGCGAAAGCCGTCAGTACGAGCCGCTACCGCGTCCAGAGACAGCACCTCGGTAGAGGAAACGAGGTAGGTTCAAACCAGTCTTTTTTCCGTTCACGGTGTGGTTTTGCTGACGTCACGGCAACGAACCAATAGCAGCGCTCATATTGCATCTGGTGGCACTGCTACCCCTAAATCCGGCTCCCCGATTGGCCTAACGACATGGCGTTTTGGTGACGTCATAAAGTGAGTTTGAAATAAAGCCTATCTATTGGCGAGCCGAACAAGAGGAGGTGTATTTTTTCCATAGAAATGACCCTACCTTGTTTCCTCTACCGTGCCTCACACACACAGGGCGGGCCAGATGTAACTGACCCTTTTTATTCGCTAGCTGAGTAAATAGGATCCCAAAATAAACCATAAAAATGTTTTCTTTCAAATCAAAGTTTCAACTTCAGTTTTCCTTTTATTAGCAGATTCAAAGGGCCAGCTACATCTGGCACAGCCTGCACAAGCGGGGTCAGGAAACTGCTGATCTCGAGAGCGAGGGAGGAGGGACAAATTTGCCGGCAAAGAAGATCAAAGGCACCGGAGGCCTCAGATCGAGTCCTCATCTGCGCCAGAAGCCATGCTAACGATCGCCCTGCAGTCACGAGGCTGATACACTCGAATGTCTCGGCGGTCATCACCGCACACTGGCCTGAAGTAATTTTGCGCACGTGTACCAAAAGTAAAATATGGTACAATACATTTACATATATATATAGAAATATATAAAGAAATTCACGGAATCAGTTTTATATTTAGAGTTCCCGTATGTAAAGTAGTTCGTCTTAGATTAGTTATTGAGATGTACAGTATATACAAAACTTTGCTGTGCGGTGAGCACGTCTCGAAATTGATGTTCGACAAAACCCGTACGTCATCTCATCAAATCGGTGATGCTGCAACAGCACTGCAGTGTGGCAATGTCTGCTCCTCTCTCCTGCACTCGGGAGCCTGGCGCTGCACCTGCGCTGCGTCTTGGCCAGCGAAGCCAGTGAAACAAGGGGCGAGTTGTGCACATCGTCTGCGCTAAATAGCTGCCTCGTGTATCTGTGCTACGGAGCATAGGTTAGAGCATGTTGTTTCAAAATTTAGTAAGTAATGTGGACCGAATTTTTTAACAGGTCCACCTAACTTACGGATGACATTGTCCAGGGAATTTCCACGGGTCCCGCTAGTGAACAAATGAATGATGGCTCTAGCGTGCAGCATGTGTAGCGTGTGGCTGTCTGCTGTGACAACCCTAGCTCGCTCGGGCCATCGGCAACACTGAGTTCAGTAAACATGTACGTCATGTTCATGTTTACATTCATATTCAGTAAACCTGCACATAATGTTCATGTTTACATTCATATTCAGTAAACCTGCACATCATGTTCATGTTTATCATGTTCAGTAAACATGCACACCACCATGTTCATGTTTACCGGCCTTTTCAGAAAAACCGAATTCCAGATTTATAACGTCAGCCGCGGTTTGTGTTGCTGGTGGCAGTCGTGGCGCTTGGCAATTAGTTCGTCACTTGAAATGATCGCCGCACTTACGCAGGGGGGAGGGGGGAAAACTTGGTCGGATGCATAAATCTACGGAAAGTACTGCAAACATTTAAGTACACCTGCATCAACGCCAAGATTGAGTTCAAATAAAACTGAAAATCGCAACCTTCTGCAAAGAGTTGTGAGAATTTGCTTGGATACATTATTTAATTACATAAGACGTCTTGCACTTTGAAAACCTTGATTACGCCCAGGTTAATGCTCCGTACAGCTGTTTTAGATAACCTAACTTCACACTTGACACATTTTACTGACAGGAACTGAGCTGTCCTACCATTTCTCTTTTTCTTTTGGTGAAATTTAAGCAATAAACATTTGAAGTTTGATGTTACAATCAAATTTCCTCCTTTCAGTCTCGATCAACCAGAAAGATATTTTGAGCAGCACTGCATGAACGTCAGGAACAGAGAGAGAGAGAGAGAGTGGAAAATGAGGAGGAATAGAGAAAGAGAGACAGAAATTCAAGCGACCGAAGGATGCTTCACATGCTGTCCGTAAAATGTTGAGCGCGTGAATAAGGTGCTGCTGCGGTGCTGCTGCGGTGCTGCTGCGGTGCTGCTGCGGTGCGTAGCACAGATACGGGCGCAATGTTATCTTGGTGTCGTGTTG
>JACJUY010016201.1:0-10591 GCA_014220935.1 Platorchestia sp. MABIK | reverse complement strand
TGTACGGGTCAGGGAGGTGGAATGAGTGTAGGTGTACAGGTCGGGGAGGTGGAATGAGTGTAGGTGTACGGGTCAGGGAGGTGGAATGAGTGTAGGTGTGCGGGTCGGGGAGGTGGAATGAGTGTAGGTGTACGGGTCGGGGAGGTGGAATGAGTGTGTGGCACATTACATTTCCCCAACGCCTGAGATGCACAAAACCTACGCACGAGCTGCCACCAAACTCGTGGCGTTAGGGAACACAAAGCGAAGCTACGCAGAAACGCAAAAATGAGAGCTAATAAGGCATTGGACGAAACCGGCGTTTATTCCCTTCGGGAAAAAGAAGAAAGTTGGCCGCTGTTCCTTTCCCCACCTGAGCACCAGCACGACCGGAGTAACCGCCATTGCGTAAGGCATTTGACAAGCCAACAAGGCACAAAATGATGTGTATAAAATTGATTTCAATAGAACTTTATTTGACGATATTTTTCGATCATTTGTGAGAATCGCTTTCTGCTTCGAGGGTCAAAAAGAATGTCCAATGAGTCGTATGGGGCTGAGAAAGTAGCAAATGTGAAATTGCACAGTGCTGTTCAATGCTCAGAATAAATCGAGTGGTGTTCATGACTATTTTGTTTTCGTTGGTCGACGCGAAAAAATTCCGGTCTCCCGGAAATCTCACTTGGTATGTCTATCTTCTAAACACATGAGTACTGAGTTTTTTAAACTTAGATTTCATTTATTGGAGAAATTTCAAATCTGGCAACTGGGGCCGAGGGTTGGGTCAAACAGCAATTGACTCACTGCGGTGGTATTGAGTTTAGAATTAATTCTCTGCGTTAAGTGTTTATTGATGGACGATGTATCAAAGCCAGGGAAGGTTTCTGCATTGAATTTAGACTTGATTCTTTGCTGTGAGTGTTCATTGATGGATGAAGTCAGTGGGTCGATCAGAATAATTTGAATCATGGAAGTTGGAACCTCCTTGGTTTGAATCCAACTTTACATAGATGTGCAGCCATGCTGTTATACACCGCTATGAAATTTATAAAGCATTATTTGCGATTGAATTTCGTCCCACGCCGTGCATTCGATTGCGGTCCCATTTTTTTCAGTCTTTTTCCCGACGTCGTTTACACCTCAACGTTTACGTCCAAAGCATGTCGTATATCACTACAGAAATATTCTATACCTGTAGAAAAACTCTCACTTGCATCGTACGAGATCATCGACTTCATACTTGGAAACTATCATATTTTTTCCGTCGTAAAGCTATCACGCGAACTGATCTAAAGCTGCTATAGCGGTACTGGCAAGAATTTAAGCGAAAGCGAAGTTTATGGGCATGTGGTATTTACAATATACACAAAACAGCAATAATGTCGAATCACTAACCTAATACGTATTATGTTGCCACTTAAATTTACTTCACACATGGGAATATTTTGTACGATCCAATAACACTCGTGTCATTTTCACGTCATAATTTTAGATGCATTCAATAATTCCTGCTCTTAAACATCGTTAACCAAAGAATTTTTTTATTCGTAAAAAAATGAGTCCAACACAGACGACACAAGAAGAATTCGGTTTAGATGAACGTGATCTTGATCTTAGAGATCATGAACAAATCTTGAAAGTCAAAGCCACAATTTGCTGTAACTTTCAAGGTCACTCATGTTATTCGTTCTTCTTGTCGCTTATTGAATGTTAAAATAGTTTTTGTACACCCTGATGAACAAGGAAGAGTCGCCACGGCAAAGCCACCTGGCGGTAGCTCTGGTGCTTCTTTCTTCAGCAACTCGAGGGAACAACAATGGCGCTACAAAGATAGCGGCGATCATCTACGAGTCTTTGGGTGGGTCCGTCACGTAGGTCAGCTCGTTGAGGTAGAACCTGAAAAACCGAGTAATTTAATATTTTTATGCATGTCTGCTCCACAGTCTATGAACTGGAGCTGCTGGCATGTTCTAGAAAACAGTGATACCTCGACTTACGAATTGAATTCGTTCTGTGACCTTGCTCGTACATCAATTTACTTGTATCTCAGAGCAATTTTCTTCCATTGAAATTAATTGGAATGACATTAATCCGTTCCAGTGCTCAAAATGTAACCCCAGTTGTTTATGTTACGTGTTCTTGAATGAGAATGAAGAAGAAAAACGTATTTATAACGGAGAAATATTCAGTAAATCACCGAAAATTGCTCGTAATTTCTTGCTAATGATACCCTTCGTTAAGGTATATCCTTCCAGCGGCTTTTTCATCACCCACACAATCTGTAATTTCTCTATCTTTTGATGTAGGGAAGTCCAGAGCTCAGGAATTATTGTAACGTCCTTAGCGTGCTTTATGCCTTTTATCGACTCTTTCTGTTCAAATACAGTACATTTCGTTGAAGTATTAAGCTCGTACTGCCTCGCCAAGTCAGTCACTCGTACACCTTGCTTATGGTTTTCTATGATTCCGCAATTTAATTCAATATACATCATCTTCTTCTGAGCACTGACCTTTCTACTCACATTCTTTGGACCCATGGCCATAAAAAGAAGGATGAAAAAGTACTGTAAATGCACAAACAGCACAAAATGCCAGCACAATGATGTTTAGATGTTTCTTTTCAAAAAAAGATGTTTCGAAAGCGAGGCAAACGAGCGCTCTAAATTTGGTGCAGGAAACTGGGTCGTGTGCAGCCGGTTGAACCGCTGACCGGTTGCTCGTATTTCAAATGTTTCTCGTATTTCAAAGCCAAAATTGCTCTGTCGATAGCTCGTACCTCAAATGTTTCGTCTCTTAGGGCTCTCGAGTGTCGAGATATCACTGTATAAACATTAATTTTTCACTCGAAGAAATACCACTGAATGATAATTTGAAGCTCGTGGACTCCTCATATTAATTTTACCGATTTATTCATCATGAAATGTAGTAGTTTAACTAAAAATAATTGAAATTTTTGGATCTGCGCTAGTGTAGTAACCTTCATTTAACCTTCAAAATTACAACAGCATGTAATTTAGAAATGTAGACTAAGCCTCGTCAACATTACAGCCTCTACAACTGCCGCACTGTCCCAGACCCACCACAGCCCCAGTCCCAAGACCCACCACAGCCCTAGACCCAAGACCCACCACAGCCCCAGTCCCAGACCCACCACAGCTCCAGTCCCAGATCCACCANACTCCAGTCCCAGACCCACCACAGCCCCAGTCCCAGACCCACCACAGCCCCAGTCCCAGACCCACCACAGCTCCAGTCCCAGACCCACCACAGCCCTAGACTCACCACTGCTAGGCATTGTCACAGTCCACATTGAAGGCCCAGTCGCAGACCCACCACAGGCCCAGTTTAGACCCATCAGTGCCCCAGTCCTAAGACCTACCATAGCCCCAGTCCTAAGTCTCGCCATAGTCCCGAGTCTCACCGCAGTCCCAGACTCACCACTGCTGGGCGTTGTCACAGTCCAAGTTGAAGGCCCAGTCGCAGACCCACCACAGGCCCAGTTTAGACCCTTCAGTGCCCCAGTCCCAAGATCTACCATAGCCCCAGTCCTAAGTCTCGCCATAGTCCCGAGTCTCACCGCAGTCTCAGACTCACCACTGCTAGGCGTTGTCACAGTCCACGTTGAAGGCCCAGTCGCAGACCCACCACAGGCCCAGTTTAGACCCTTCAGTGCCCCAGTCCCAAGACCTACCATAGCCCCAGTCCTAAGTCTCACCAAGGTCCCGAGTCTTACCACAGTCCCAGGCCCACCACTGCTGGGCGTTGCCTAGCAGTCTCACCGCAGTCCCAGACTCACCACTGCTGGGCGTTGTCACAGTCCACGTTGAAGGCCCAGTCGCAGACCCACCACAGGCCCAGTTTAGACCCTTCAGTGCCCCAGTCCTAAGATCTACCATAGCCCCAGTCCTAAGTCTCGCCATGGTCCCGAGTCTCACCACAGTCCCAGACCCACCACTGCTGGACGTTGCCACAGTCCACGTTGAAGGCACATTTTAAAGTCTCAACACAGTCCCAGTCCAGGACCCACCCCTGCTGGGCGTTATCTCACTTTAAAACCACCATAGCTGAAGACCTAGTCCCAGACCCACCACTGCTGGGCGTTGTCACAGTCCACGTTGAAGGCCCAGTCGCAGATCCTGTACTCCTGGCCCCAAGATCCCCATGGTCCCAAAGTCCTACCACAGCCCCAGTCCCAGACCCACCATAGACGAAGACCCAGTCCCAGCCCCAGACCCACCACTGATGGGCGTTGTCACAGTCCACGTTGAAGGCCCAGTCGCAGATCCTGTACTCCTGGTTGAAGGCGGTGTCGTTGGCGCACATGTGAGGGATGCGCCTGCCGTCCTCGTCGCACATGTGGAACAGCTGGCAATTGAACTCCTGGTCGGCGTAGAAACCGACCGGTCGGTTGGTGCAGTCGAACGTGAACGTCACGTTGGGGAACTCCTCCCATCTCTTCACCTGCGAGCACAACGAGTTTGTTACGGTCTTTTTTGTTTGTTTTTAAATTAGAAATGGTTTTGTACAGTTTTTATTACGTCCTTCTTAGAGCACAACGAGTTCGTTACGGTCTTTCTTGCTTGGTTTTGGGCTGGAAGTGGTATTGTACAGTATTTATTACGTCCTTCTTATTTTGTGCTAAGTTAGAACTGGTTTTGTGCAATTTCTATTTCGTTCTTTTTTGTTTTGTTTTAAGTTAGAACCGTTTTTTTTTACAGTTTCTGTTACGTTCTTTCTGGTTTTGTTTTGAGTTAGGACAGATTTTTTGTAGTTTCTATTAAGGCCTTTCTGGTTTTGTGTCAAGTTAGAACTGATTTTGTACAGTTTCTATTACATCCTTTCTTGTTTTAAGATCGAGTTGCTTTATTACATTTTGTATGTTTCAAAGTTAAAGCATAATCGATTCCCGATGAACAGTTCGTACATTTTTAAGCTGCAACCAAACCTTTACAGACTCCTAAATCTAGCCCCCCAAATTCACAGCACCAGATCCACACAAAATTCACGGCACCAGGATCACCAGTAAACGGCGAATCGACAGAAAAAATTATGTTAAATCAATGATGTGATTCTTCAAGTCTTTTTTGGTATAGTGTGACCATCGTTTAACATCCTGAAAATGACTTTGAAGCTATATGATCAGTTGATTCTTCAATTGCCAATACCCATGAGCTAATAAGAGTTTTATACGTGTACCCTTGATGGTTACGTCAATTATAGTTTTTCTGTTTGAGACTTGCTTAGTGACAGTTCAAACTACTCTCAGTTACGTTGTAGACCATCCTTAGTCATAAAGCAGACTATCCTCAGTCTCATTACAGACTACCCTTAGTCCCACAGCAAACTACCCCATTTTATTGCAAATTGCCCTGATATATAACAGACTAACCTCACTCACACTACTGATGGCCATCAGTAGTAGACTACCTACCACTCATCCACCGCAGTGCGACTACTATGTGTTAAGTAATCGTATAATTACTGGTAAAACTAGAACAACTACTATGCGGCTAGTATAACCATCATAGTACAGCTAGTACATCTAGTACAGCTACTATGCGGCTAGTAATCTATAACTACTAGTACATCTAGTACAACTACTATGCGGCTAGCACTCACCCTGTTGAGTGTGGGCAGCGAACACACGACGGTGCAGGCTGGAGAAGGAAAGCAAAAAACACGTTACACAAAAAATGTTCCATTGGCACGTTCAGAAAATATGTAACTTGCACATGAGGCGGCCGCAAGGAATAACAACATCCATTCTGTAGATCAAATTAACAAGGATTTGAAAAAATTCTCATTAAAAACAATGGTCGTAAAAGGACAAATCAACAAGGATTTGAAGAAAAATTCTCGTTAAGTACAGTGGTCATACAAGGATAAATTAACAAAGATATGAAGAAGTTCTCGTTGAGCACAGTGGTCGTAAAAGAACAAATTAACAAGGATTTAAAGAAAAGTTCTCGTAAAGTACAATGGTCGTCAAAGGAATGTTTGCATTTGCAATGTAATTGTATAGTTGAAATAAGATTTATGGCCAATACTTTGATGAATTAAAAAAATTGCAGAAGCTTGAGATGACATTGCAAATTAAATTTTGCGCTCGTCAATTTACTGAGTTCCAGTTTTCTGAAAGATTTCAGAAGCTCGAGATGACATGGCAGAGTACAGCCCGCTTGCCTCTAGCGTTCACCAACTCAACACGCTTCTTCTCCATGTGAGAGGGCGGCATTTTCGCTGATCCTCAGTTCGCGTGTTGATCGAATCAATGCGAACAAAGAGAAAAACATTCGCCAAGTAGATCAAATCAAGAAGAACATTGAGAAAAAACACTTACAGTAGATCAGATTAACATGAACAATGAAAAACATACACTCACAGTAGATCGCATTAACAATAACACTGATAAAATATTCGCCCAGTAGATCAAATTAACATGAAAAATGAGAAACATATTCTCGCAGTAAATCAGATTACCAAAAACACAAATAAAATACTCGTACTGTAGATCAAATTAACGATGAGGTGAAGAAAAATACATATACATAAAATCAAATCGACGAGGAGATGAGATTTACGTCATGGACCTCCGCATTTACGAAATGATCTCACCTCCAAGTTCCTGAAAAAATTGAAAAGCGAAAGTCGCGTAAAAAACGGAAGAAGTCGCGTAAAAAATAGAAGAAGATTTTGTGTCGTTCGTCTGTCTGTGGGATCTACAACCCACTCAGGGAGAAACTAAAATATTCTAATAAATATGCAGATTGATTTCTTTAATGTCACTTATTCTGGCCATCAAACAGCGTTTCAAGTTTCAACTAAACGTACGAATAAAAGATGAAATCATCTGAATTTAACTAACAAACGAGATCAGTATGAGATTTTCACAAACAATTTTTTCCATTTGGAAGATTCTCATTCTCTGATACAGAGTGACAAAGTCGTAACAAGGTGCCCCCTATTTTGATGCCCCAAATTTGACCTCTGCTTCAAAATCACCCACGAACAACACTACAAACGAAATTTTCCTTCGAAGTCTAAAATGGTACAAACGATTTTAAATAAACAAAAGTTTACATTTAAAATTGGCTTAAAATTGCCGAAATTTAAAGTAAGAGTAAGAAGTTTTGATTGAGTTAAGGAAAAACACGGCAGACACAAAAATGTGAAGGACCCAGGTTAGGTTACGTTTATAACACTAAGAAGAAGAGGTCGGAAAATAGAATAATTTACGGACACCCGAAACAAAAAAGCGTAGAGAATGCGCAATTCGTCAACATAGCACTCAAAAAAACAAACATAATCCGCTCTTGGAATTGTATTAAACGCTCAAAAATCAATAATCAACGCTTGAAATTGGAATACTGAAAGGTAAAAAAGCAATCGATCAATAGTTGCAATTGCATAATTGAGTTATGAAAACAAATTATCAAGCTTCAAATTGAAATTAAATCCTCGAAAAAAACTCAGCGCTTGAAGTAACAATAAACATTCACAATATTTCTCCGGTAGTGGTAAAATGACTGATATTAGCTTTATGCGAGCTTCGTGAACAAAACCGTGGGAGATAAAAGGTTCCGATCTGTACAGTATATATTTCAATATACAATTACGGTATGAGAAGGAGGCATACAAATGCGATTACAAATAAATGCGTATTATTCCTCGTTTTAAATTCCCCTATCATTAAGCTACCGTACTATTTGGGCGGCCTATTTTTTTGAGTGCTAGAAAACGATTTGAAAAATTAGAAGTGCGGCAACTGAATACACCACATCCCTATTTAAGTAAATAGAATACACCAAGTTTATATTTGAATAAAAAAATTTAGATTGTGAGCGTTTCGATGCAGAGTTTTGCACGGAATTCAGAGATCGTTTTAGTTCACGTGGACTTCGTTTAGATGCAAAGCTATTTTTATATATACAATGCACAATTAAGTTGAATTGAATTTTTGTTTAGGAAAACATCAGGCACAAAAATGTACAGTAAATTTTACTATTGAACACGAGCGAGTAGTTCAGTTTACCTTATTTTTTCACTTCTGCATAAATATACAAACTGGGAAAATTGTCGACAAATGAGACTGTGGGAAAAAGTCATACTAGGGCAAAATTTATTTCATACACACTATTGGATCCCATTACTATTTAAATACGCTATTGAATTCCATTAATACCATTGGTTTACGTCGGATCACCTAAAACTCCGTTGTAATATTACTTCTTAATCGTTGGTGGTTTTACGATTTTAGAATCAATCTTACAATCTTACAATTGACGTGATTGCGTACCTGGTTCGAGAAATTTCCCCCTCTAATTGCGTCTACCTGGCCCCCTTGCCCGCCTGATCTCACCTATAACCACCACCGAGATGGAGAGGAAGGATGTGAATTGTCTCGTCATCGTTGCTCTGGAAGAAAGAAAAAATTTAACATTAGCACTGAGGATATTGGAACTCTTCTTAAGATAATGCCAAATCAGAACCGTTAATAGTAAAAACGTAAAATATACATCCAATGCATAAATATGCATTTTAAGGGCTTGTAATTCAGAAATTAAAAATTCCACCTTCATTTGAGTAAAATGTGGTAAACGAATGTTGAAAAATGTCGCAGTTTCCTTTGCCACGTTTTCCCAAGCACTGGAGATGAATTTTTAATTTTGGAACGTATGCTATCAAAATTTTCATTTTACGCATTGGTTCTCCTTTTGATTGTAGAGTGAGATTTCCTCAAAATCGGCCTCATAGCAACCAAATATAGTGGAAAGAAAAGAAAGTTACACTCGTACAACCACAAATATCTTTTGAAAAACAGTTCTGACGAATTTAAACTACAATAATTGACTACACATTTGTAGTAGAATGCGTAGAAAACGAATATGCAAGAAAAATCAAGAACCTGAAGGTATGTAAGTGTTAATTTGGTCTGTGTAGAATGTTCATTTAGTCAGTGTAAAGTGTTACAGCTCTAGAATTATATCTTTAACTCACAAAGGACCACAACAAAGTGTTGCAGCTGTAAACCTACATCTGCAACCTACAAATATTCTTACTCCGAAGTGTTACAGCTACATTTACAACCCGCATATAGTGACAATGCAACGCATTGTAGCATTGGAACTACATCTGCAACATATAAATGGGCTCACAGAAAAGTTCTGCAGCTCTGAAACTGCATGTAAAAACTGAAACTACATCTGGAACCTCTGAAACTACATCTGGAACCACTGCAACACACAAACATCACACAGCAAAGCATTGCAGCTCCAGATTTACATTTGGAGCTCACAAATGACCGAGGGTTGAGCAACCTGCGGTTTCCTGCACGCCGCAGCTCCCGTGGAGGCACAAACAAAAAGTGGACACGAGCGCTGAGCGTCTCAGTGCGATAGCGTATCGAACATCCCGCGGCCTCGGCCTTTTTTCCCTTCTGTAGGAGCGAGAGTTGCGTAAACTCCTGACACAATCCAACACTTTCGGCGACCGCAATCTTGATCTCGCTAAATTTATTGGGCAAACGCATTACTTTAACTCTCTGATGATGTGTACAGTACGACCAGGAGCCGTCAGTCTTGTGTAATTTGAATTAGAAGCGCGTGCTAATCAGCATCATAAGTGCCTGCTAATCTGCTGTGAACTGTGAACGAGTGACAGCTATCTTGCGGAAGTGGAGAGTGGTGAACTGTCTACCGGAGAAAAAGTTTTCAGGAACGCGGATTTACCTTCTAAAAAAATTTCTTAGTACAGAGTGCGGCAGTCAATCCTGCGTTTTCAAGAAAGCAGTGGAAGCTTAGAATGTAGGACTGACTGCTGCACCCTGTTTATCGTTGACAAAAAAAAATAGCGCGCAGGTGGATTTTCGTAGCTTCTTTTAACGTGAAACAGACGATGGGGCCATAGGTCTAAAATTTTTATAATGAGTTGATTAAAAATGCTGCATCCTGTAAAAAAATGGGCAGTGCATATGTATGAGGGTGTCCTTCCTCATATCCTTTAGAGAATTTGTCACTTTCTTTTCAAAGCACCCTGTCTGCACCGACTAATGTACCAAGTCTAAGTTTTTCGTTGGGGAATATATGATTTGAGTTGTCCAAGTATAGCCACCGCACAGAGCGGGTAAAATTGAAGATGCAACGGCAAAAAAATTAGACTGGGACAGTCGATATTCGAACAGACCCATTTTATGCGAACCTCAACTCGAACAGACAAAATTGGTCCTCATTTCAAATGATCAGATGCAAGATCCAAGTTATCAGAGTAGCTACAACTAACAATCAACCGTTTAATTAAGTTGAGGAGAGTATGTGATGGCGTATAAGTGTGGGACCGGCAAACGTTTTAGGATGTTGAAACTCCGTATTGACGAAATAAAACTTCTCGAGCGAGGCTTTGAATTTCGCCATTTATTGGCGAGTGACACGCGCATTCTGTGGCAGAGATTGACTGTGACAGTGACTGGCTGTGACAGAGATTGGCTGCGACAGAGATTGGCTGTGACAGGGATTGGCTGTGACAGAGATTGGCTGTGACAGAGATTGGCTGTGACAGGGATTGGCTGTGACAGGGATTGGCCGTGACAGGGATTGGCTGGGACAGGGATTGGCTG
>JACJUY010016197.1:3206-14122 GCA_014220935.1 Platorchestia sp. MABIK | reverse complement strand
TTGTATTTTGACTTGGAGGGCTTCTGTGCTTTGGATTGTGACTTGGAGGGCTTCTGTACCTTGGATTGTGACTTGGAGGGCTTCAGTAGCTTGTATTGTGACTTGGAGGGCTTCTGTGGCTCGTATTGTGACTTGGAGGGCTTCTGTGGCTTGTATTGTGACTTGGAGGGCTTCTGTGGCTCGTATTGTGACTTGGAGAGCGTCTGAGACTTGGATTGTGACTTGGAGGGCTTTTGTGACATGGATTGTGACTTGGAAGGCTTTTGTGACTTGGATTGTGACTTGGAGGGCTTCTGTGACTTGTATTGGGATTTGGAGGGCTTCTGTGCCTTGTATTGTGACTTGGATAGCGTCTGAGACTTGAATTGTGACTTGGAGGGCTTTTGTGACATGGATGTGACTTGGAGGGCGTCTGTGCCTTTTATTGTGACTCAATGAGCTTCTGTGGCTCGTGGGCTACTGGAGCACGTTTTTGACTTGTTTTGTGACTGGAAGGAATTTTATGTGGTGCCTTATGACTTTTATGCCATGTTTTGGGACTTGGAAGTTTCTGTGTCATTTATTGAGGTTTGTAAGTTCTGGTTACAGTTTATTCAAGACGCAATTCTATTCGTTCCCCAAAAATTTTGAGTAACATGTACTAAAGAGATTTGAAAGTAACTTTGTCATTAGTGCTCGATTATCCCAAAGCGTTTGAGAGCGTCCATTATAAGCGATTTATAGAGGAAATTTCAAATTTAAGACTATACATTCAGTGCTATCTGTTAAATCGATCTTTTGAATTTCGCATAGAAAATGAAGTATCTTCCATTCATAGAAATAATCCTGGTGTTCCTCAAGGATCTGTCCTTAGCCCGCTACTCTTTTCCATTTCCTCGTATGATTTCATTTCGATGTCCTTCAATTGAGAAATATTCATGTTGGCAAATGATGTCTACACTGCGATAAGTTGTAAAGCTGAATTACAATGAACGAAAAGGATTGCTAAAATCCTTTTAATACGTTGACCACGTTGTGGTACATATGTGTTCCACTGCTTAAATTGCTCATTCATATTCCAGTATAAATGAATCGGGTTTCAATTAATTCACTACCATCTTAGAATGAAATATAGCGTATGAAATCAGAGATTATCGTGCAACTATATTTTTCACACTTCTCAAAGATGATAACATTGCATTCGAGTTGTAAAATAATTTTTTGATCTCTGCTATACAACTTAACCTAACCAACCGAAGGAACTGCGCAGACGTTGTTAACGTGGTAATTGAGACGTTCGATGCGAATTGGGACTTGCAAATATGTACCACTCTGTAGCTTTCTCATTTACGTATCGGTGTAAATGAACAGTATTTCAATTATTTCAACACCATTTTCTCCAATGTACTGCATATGATCATGCACATCATGCAAATAATCATACATATAACAAGAATATAATCGGATAAATCATATCCTATTCAGCCGATATTGAGCAAAAACTGATTTCGGTGCCAGGTGCCTTGGTGTGAAACAAGCGAACTTCCTCTGTATATGTGAACCTTCTCTAGTATGTGAACCTTCTCTAGTATGTGAACCTTCTCTAGTATGTGAACCTTCTCTAGTATGTAAACCATCTCTAGTATGTGAACCTTCCCTAGTGTGTAAACCATCCCTAGTGTGTAAACCTTCCCTAGTTTGTAAGCCTTCCCTAGTGTGTAAACCTTCCCTAGTATGTAAACCTTCTCTGGTGTGTAAACCTTCCCTAGTGTGTAAACCTTCCCTAGTGTGTAAGCCTTCCCTAGTATGTAAACCTTCCCTAGTGTGTAAACCTTTCCTAGTGTGTAAACCGTCAATAGTATGTAAACCTTCCCTTGTGTGTAAACCTTCCCTAGTGTGTAAACCTTCCCTGGTATGTAAACCTTCCCTAGTATGTAAACCTTCCTTAGTGTGTAAACCTTCCCTAGTGTGTATAACTTCCCAAGTATGTAAGCCTTCCCTAGTGTGTAAACCTTCCCTAGTGTGTAAACCTTCCCTAGTATGTAAACCTTCTTTAGTGTGTAAACCTTCCCTAGTATGTAAACCTTCTCTAGTATGTGAACCTTCTCTAGTATGTAAGCCTTCCCTAGTGTGTATACTTTCCCTAGTATGTAAACCTTCCCTAGTGTGCAAGCCTTCCCTAGTGTGAATACCTTCCCTAGTGTGTTTACCTTCCCTAGTGTGTATACCTTCCCTAGTGTGTATACCTTCCCTAGTGTTAATACCTTCCCTAGTGTGTATACCTTCCCTAGCGTGCAAGCCTTCCCTAGTGTGTATACCTTCCCTAGTGTGTATACCTTCCCTAGTGTGTATACCTTCCCTTGTGTGTATACCTTCCCTAGTGTGTATACCTTCCCTTGTGTGTATACCTTCCCTAGTGTGCAAAAGTTCTCTATTGAAAGAAGTGGCGAACATTTTGCGACTAAATCACAACTGCATGCTGCACTACATACTCAAGAGCAGGAACATGATATTCCTTAGAAATCCACTTTGTTTGATAATTGATCAACACTTTTGCTTTTGTGCGTTTGCAAGGTGATTGTAGGTTAGTACATATGTTGTGTGTGTATATTAGAGTTAGTGCAAAAACATCATGAAAATAATTTTAAATTTCACTCTAAATGCCGTATATTGAAATCAACTTGCTGATTTTAATTAAACATCATTTAATTGTGTTGCTGGAATTCTCCCACATCAATGTCTGGGAATATCTTGAGAACGAAAGGTGAATGAGACTTCTATATTTGAACTACCGATCTTTCATTCTGAAAAGATTTGAATTTTAAGTATCGTGGTAACTTGAGTATCGTCAAGTATCTGTCTCTCAAATGGGCAAGCAATCAATGATGCACAAAATAAGTAATCGTGGATCGTAAAAAAATTTTCATTTTCCTAGAAAATGATTTCGCAGATATATTCGACTACAATCAACCGACGGTATGCAATTGGTACGATTAAAAAACGTCATCAATGACATTTAAATGTGGTATTAGATGGCATGGAGAAATTAGTTCATCAATCTAAATTTCTACTCTATTTTCTATATTTTCTACTTTCAATTCGTGTAATGCAATTTTTTTATTAACCTCGAGTGGTCACCTTTTCTGATTCCTTAGGATCAAAAAATCTTCGTCCCAGAATTCATAACCTTCAAATTTAAATTTAGAAAAATGAATATCATAACAAAAACTTTGTCGCACCTAAAACTCAAAAAATGAGTAATCATCAAAGAATGAGAACATTTTTGCGGAGAATACTTTGTACTTGTTTCAGAATCGCGCCATTCATGTGACAATGGGAATGGAGTATGTCCAAGGCGTTCTTCATCAACGTGTCTCTTTTTTCTTTTTTGACAGTGTCCATTCGTTTTTTTGTTTTGTTTCTGGTATCCGATTTCATAAACATATCACTGTTTTTTAGCCAGTGTCTATTCCTTTTTCATTGTTTCTGATATTTTTAAGATTTCATAAACATACCGTATTATTGGCTAGTATCTTTTTTTCTGTTTTTAGTTATTTATGATTTCACAAACAATTAACCAAAGGAATAAACTTTCTCTTTCCGTGTTGCGAGTATCTGCAAGATTTCTAAAACACAGACAACTAACCAAAGGAATTAATACAAATATATCCTCAACATTTTACTCAATCATCACACAACCAATTACGGGATACCAACTTTCGAAAGTTATTCATGTTACGGCATTTTGAAAAATCAAAGATTTTGAAATACATTTCACACATCAACCCGATAAAATTAAACTGTCTTTTTAATAGCTTCAAACACTGACCTCCATTTTATTGGAAATAAACTGTTTTTTCTTCTTTTTTGTGACTTTGAGTACTTATTCTCCTAACAAGTCATGTATTCTTTTCGAGTGCAAGAAAACTGTGAGAACAGCCCCGCAGGTTTGAAAAAGATGCAAAAATGTGCCTTATCATTATTTTTCACGAATTAAGAACGGAATGAACTTTCAAATATAACAACAATTGTTATGATTAAATCACCAATAAGGTAATAAATGATTTGATAAATTTTACTTCTACGCGTGCCTTCGTGGATAGTTGGTCTAAGCGAGTTGACTTGAAAGTAAAAAATTTTGTCTTCAGCAATTTGATTTTTAGTTTTCAGTGCTTCGTTGCTCTACATTGGGCCTCACATGCCTAGGCCTACAGCCCTATGGCCCCACCATGCCTAGGCCTACAGCCCTATGGCCCCACCGTGCCTAGGCCTTCAGCCCTATGCCCCACCATGCCTAGGCCTACAGCCCTATGGCCCCACCATGCCTAGGCCTACAGCCCTATGCCCCACCGTGCCTAGGCCTACAGCTCTATGGCCCCACCATGCCTAGGCCTACAGCCCTATGGCCCCACCATGCCTAGGCCCATGGCCCTATGGCCTCACCTTGCCTTGGCCTACAGCCCTATGGCCCCATAGTGCCTAGGCCTACAGCTCCATGGCCCCACCTTGCCTAGGCCTACAGCCCTATGCCCCACCTTGCCTAGGCCTATAACCCCACTCAAATCCAGGGCCCCAGAGGCCGGTCAGTGCCGGTTGCATTTCTGCCGCTCTCTCATTGGATAGCGGCGCGGTGACGTCACCGCCGCAGCTTGCCATTGGTCGTTGTAGGCCTACACTGACCGCCACTGTCAGGCGGCCATTGGTCACTTCAGGCCTGCATTGAGGTGGCCATTTGCTGTCAAATTTGTCATAGGCCGTCCCTGTCTCATCTCCAGCCTCTAGTGCTAGGTTTTTGGCTTGAAAAGAGTTTTTCGTGTATATTGGGACATTTTCGGTGTAGGTTAGTTTTGTTGAGTTGGGTTGTGTTGGGTTTGGTTATGTTGTGTTGGATTGTGTTGGGTTGTGTTGTATTGTGTTGGGTTTGGTTATGTTGTGTTGGATTGTGTTGGGTTGTGTTGTATTGTGTTGGATTTGGTTTGCTTTGATTTCGATTGGGTTGTGTTGAATTGAATTGAGTTAGGTTGGGTTGGGTTGTGTTGTGTTGGGTTGAGCTTGGTTGTGTTGGGTTGTATTAGGTTCTGTTGTGTTCAGCTTGGTTGTGTTGGGTTGTGTTGGGTTGTGTTGGGTTGGGTTGTGTTGGGTTGGGTTGTGTTGGGTTGGGTTGGGTTGAGTTGTGTTGGGTTAGGATTGGTAAAGTTACGTCAGGTCAAGTTAGACTAGGTTAGCTTGAGTATGATTAGGTTGAACTAGGTTAGATTTGTAAAAAGTTAGTTAAGTGTATATATTTTCAGTATTGGTTGTTTTGTCTGTAACAATTTCAATAAAAAGAGGCCGCTATGGATTCGTTAATTTTTTTCACAAAGTTTTGCTCTCATTTAGATCAAAATTGTCGCTCAATTACCTAGCCTAATTTAACCTAATCCAATTGAACTCCAATTACCCAAACGTAACCTAACCTAACCTACCCAAACGTAACCTAACCTAACCTACCCAAACGTAACCTAACCTAACCTACCCAAACGTAACCTAACCTAACCTATCGTTACCATTTTCAATCTATTCAAACATGAAATTCCAAATAACTGATAATTGACAGAAAAAATAAAAATGAACTGGAAATAGGCCTTTATAAACAGAAAATTTTCCTCATGCCCATTTATTTTTATCTTTAAAGGAATAATCTCAAAAGACTCTTGGAGTATTACGCATTTTTAAGACGACAGCTGAATTTAACCAGAAGAACGCTTCTAAATTGGAGCTAATCGCATTCAAAATATTTAAACTAATGCCATTCTAATGAACAACTTTTTACATTTAAGCTAATCAGATAAAATATTTCATATAAATTAAAGCTAATTGGATGAAGAACATTTTTAATAAATGGAATATAATCGGATTCAGACCTTTCTTGAATTGATAATTACATAAAGATCATTTTTAAATTGACGGTCATTAGATAATGATCTTTTTATAATCAACAGTCAAAGTATGACGTGGATCGAAAAACGAAAACCTTTTTCGCTGCTAGTTTTCCATTACAGATGTATTTTGCAAGTTTTTTTTGTGATCATGTGACGCTATTGCCTGTATTCCTATCAAATTTATTCCGTTTGTATTATGCTGGAAAATTTAAAATACAAATGGAAAAAACAAATGGAAAATAAAAAAATACTGAAGATATTCAAAATATATATTTTGCATATATCGAAATAAATACATATAAACACATTTGAATCCTGTACACAAATTAATTTAAAACGTGTGTAAATAATAATAAAAATTATTTACATGTATATAATATGAAAAAATATAGAATTTACCTTGAATCCATAAAAAATACTAAAGAGAATTCCAATACGGTCCCATGGAATGGAGTTCTCTCTTTTTAGCTTTGAATTTTAATGAAGAAAGTTTATCGTTTCATTTTAAAATTTGTATTAAAAACTTTCTTCAAATTGAATTAATTTTACATGAATTATTACATTTGAATTGAAGTTTATTTAAGTTTTCGCAGACTTAAGGATTTGAAATTTTAAAGAGAAACTTTTACACTTTCAGTAAAAACTTTCATAGAAAACTTATTAATTGATGTCCATTAAATTTTGAGAGAGCACTATAATTTTAATTTATTCCTTTGATGCAATGAAGAACTCAAAATTTTTTAATTTTAATTGAAAATAATAGAACCATTAAGCATTATTCAAAGAAAGGGATAATTAAAAGATAACTTTTCGATGAGGTATCCCTTATACGAAAAGAAAATTAACGGCAGAATTTAGTGATGAAATTGAATTTAGTGATGAAATTGAACTTAGTGCTGGAATTGAATTTAGTGCTGGAATTGAATTTAGTGCTGGAATTGAATTTAGTGATGGAATTGAATTTAGTGATGGAATTGAACTTAGTGATGGAATTGAACTTAGTGCTGGAATTGAATTTAGTGCTGGAATTGAATTTAGTGCTGGAATTGAATTTAGTGATGGAATTGAATTTAGTGATGGAATTGAACTTAGTGCTGGAATTGAATTTAGTGCTGGAATTGAATTTAGTGCTGGAATTGAATTTAGTGCTGGAATTGAATTTAGTGATGGAATTGAACTTAGTGATGGAATTGAACTTAGTGATGGAGTTGAACTTAGTGCTGGAATTGAATTTAGTGCTGGAATTGAATTTAGTGATGGAATTGAACTTAGTGATGGAATTGAATTTAGTGATGGAATTGAATTTAGTGCTGGAATTGAATTTAGTGATGAAATTGAACTTAGTGATGGAATTGAATTTAGTGATGAAATTGAACTTAGTGATGGAATTGAATTTAGTGATGAAATTGAACTTAGTGCTGGAATTGAATTTAGTGCTGGAATTGAATTTAGTGATGGAATTGAACTTAGTGATGGAATTGAACTTAGTGCTGGAATTGAACTTAGTGATGAAATTGAACTTAGTGCTGGAATTGAATTTAGTGCTGGAATTGAATTTAGTGATGGAATTGAACTTAGTGCTGGAATTGAACTTAGTGCTGGAATTGAACTTAGTGATGAAATTGAACTTAGTGATGGAATTGAATTTAGTGATGGAATTGAACTTAGTGCTGGAATTGAATTTAGTGATGGAATTGATTTTAGTGATGAAATTGAATTTAGTGAAGAAATTTAATTTAGTGATGAAATTGCTGGTCAGCAAGTTGTGGTGTGGCGCATGGGTTCATTAAAGGTTTGAGGAAGTTTTCTGAGATGCAAAATTTAATTTACTGAAATGGGAGAAAATTTGCTGAAATAAAAATTTTCAGAAGGATGTGAGGAGATTTTCTGAAGATAAAAATTTACTTTACTGAAGGATGTGAAGAAATTTGCTGAGATCATAACTTCTTCGTTTTTTTCTTCGGTTTTGTGTGCTTAAGAGGTGAGGCAGATATGACCAATCTAAGTTTGTGGCCAGTATACGGACACAGCCCGTGCAGTCAAAAGTGATGGCTGGAGTTCAGTTTGGTTGCGTCTCGTTGAGTTGTACAATGTCTCGTTGCGTCTCGCTGAGTTGTACAATGTCTCGTTGCGTCTCGTTGAATTGTACAATGTCTCGTTGCGTCTCGTTGAGTTGTACAATGTCTCGTTGCGTTTCGTTGAATTGTACAATGTCTCGTTGCGTCTCGTTGAATTGTGACGGTACAATGTCGAGGCTAAAAGATTAAAGTGACTGATTTAATAATGCTGTATTTCATAAAATATTCGTGTTCGAAAGCTGAAATAGGTTTCATTGGAAAGAACAGAACTTAAAGATTTATTACATTTTGTGAATTTTGTCTATGTGGCACAACAGAAGATAGAAATAAGAATTAACGCGGAAAGGAGTTCAATTAGCGAGGATAAAACGAAATCAGTGAGAAAATTGTCTGTTGAAACACAGGTTAGGAAATCTACTGTTCATTTTATTCTCGGAAAAAAAAATTCATTCAAACCCATGTAAAATAAAATGTCTTCACAAAATCTCACGCAGGGGAAAGATCAAGGTCATCATTTTGCCGCAGAATAAAAAACATGAGCGATTCTGATCAAATACTGTTGTTTTACGTAATTTTTAGTGATCATTGTCACTTTTGTCTGAAAGGTATTCCAATTAGACACAATAATTGTTGATATAAAGTAAGGCTTTAAATCCTGCTCTTTTCCATGATACATATTTCAGCCTTCTACCACTAATGTTTTGCAAACTACACTATTTTTGTTTCTGCTACTTTTTTCCGATTAAATCATTCGATTAAGTTGACAAATTTATAGTTCATTCAGTAATTCAAAGTTGCATCACATAAATGATTTGTTATTAAATAAGGGGTTATTTAATTTTAGTCCCTAATTCAATAACACAAAATATAAATAATTAATTATCTAGTTTTAAAAAATTCAGATCACTTGAACAACTAATAATAGTGTGATAAGCGTATTCGTAAAACAGCTTTAATAACTCTCAAATTTTCCATACAGGATTCCTTCATGTATGAAAATAAAATATGAAAATTTGAAAATAAACTCCATCTTACCAAATAATACCCTTGATGTGCTTATTCATATCTATATTAGTTTGGTGTCCGCTGCTCGCGTGTGTCTGCGACGCTCACAAGGACGCTCAATGACCGTATCTGTGATACGAGTTTCACCAGTGCACAAGTACAAGAATATTTTAATCGCGGGTACTGTTGGCATGGATGTATTTGTTTGGCATCCACGTCTGCAAGATTTATGCAAGCAAAATATCCAATCCCGTCATTTTTGACGGGCCGTGTACACTAGTGTCATATATTCATCGTACTTATAATAAACGTATATTCTAATTTTATTCTACATTCAGTTAGCATCTATTGATACTTCTGCTACAATTTACTATACTTTTCCTTGCGCGAGCTGTGGATCCGGTGAGTGTGTGTGTGCGTGTGTTTGTGTGTGTGTGTGCATGCATGTAGGAGTATGTGTGTGTGTGCATGTGTGTGTGTGTATGGACGTGCATGTGTGTGTGTGTGTGCGTGAGACCACTCCTTTTTATTATACATAAATTCGACGTCATGGATGTAATTGGCATACTTCTGCGTTAACATTTACTTGTATCGCAAGTACGCGGGCATTGAAACATCGCTTTTCTGTTAAAATTTATTTAAATAGATGTTTACGTGTATGTGCAACAGCATTCTTCCGTCACTGAGGCTTGAGAACAAACCTCAACATTGTTCTGTACTTAAATATTGTAACAAGCATAAACATTGTTGCAAATCTCAACATTGTAACAAACCTCAACATTGTAACACACCTCAACATTGTAACAAACCTCAACATTGTAACAAAACTCAATATTGTAACAAAACTCAATATTGTAACAAACCTCAATATTGTAACAAAGCTCAACATTGTTCTGTACTTAAATATTGTAACAAGCATAAACATTGTTGCAAATCTCAACATTGTAACAAACCTCAACAGTGTAACACACCTCAACATTGTAACAAACCTCAACATTGTAACACACCTCAACATTGTAACACACCTCAACATTGTTACACACCTCAACATTGTAACACACCTCAACATTGAAACACACCTCAACATTGTAACACACCTCAACTTTGTAACACACCTCAACATCGTAACAAACCTCAACATTGTAACACACCTCAACATTGTAACACCTCAACATTGTAACACACCTCAACATTGTAACACACCTCAACTTTGTAACACACCTCAACATTGTAACAAACCTCAACATTGTAACACACCTCAACATTGTAACAAACCTCAACATTGTGACACACCTCAACATTGTGACACACCTCAACATTGTAACAAACCTCAACATTGTAACACACCTCAACATTGTAACAAACCTCAACATTGTAACACACCTCAACATTGTAACAAACCTCAACATTGTGACACACCTCAACATTGTAACAAACCTCAACATTGTAACAAACCTCAACATTTTAACAAACCTCAATATCGTAACAAACCTCAATATCGTAACACACCTCAACATTGTAACAAACCTCAATATCGTAACAAACCTCAACATTGTAACACACAACATTGCAACACAACGCAACACCGCCACCATTTCAATGTTACGGTACATAAAGAGCTACACATTCACGGATGTCATATGCATGAACATACTCTTGTTCATACCTCTCATCATGCACATCATGTATGAACTAAAGAAACATGTGATCATTTAAACTACAATTTGAATACAAAAACTAAAAGTCTTTGATAAACATTTCAATTTTAATTGGTTGAAGATGATCAAAATGTTTGATTATCCGCATTCTCTTAGGGGAGGTAATGTCCGCATTATCTTAGGGAAAGTAATGTCCGCATTATCTTAGGGAAGGTAATGTCCGCATTCTCTTAGGGGAGGTAATGTCCGCATTATCTTAGGGAAGGTAATGTGCG
>JACJUY010016196.1:0-14127 GCA_014220935.1 Platorchestia sp. MABIK | reverse complement strand
GGTGCAATAGTTTAGAAATTAATGATGAGACAAAATGAGGTCAATCGAGAAAATCGGCCGACCATTGATGGGCCACGAGAGACTCGCTTCCTGCCCCTCACGGGGATGTAAAAATTTTTTATATACATGAAAATGTTCTCGTCACGATAATTAACTTGGTACTAATTTCAAGCTTGTACGTCTTATGGTTTTGAAATGACCCTATTTTTCCGGGTGATAAAGACACTTAGTCGAAAGGTCTGAGATCGGATCTCAAAAATGGTGAGCCGGTGTAAGAAGTGCGTCCCCCCACAGAATCCCTTATTTATGGGAAGAGTAAGTTAGGAAGTAAAAAAGACGAAAAGACAAATGAGATATGACAATCACAGTATGAAAACTTCAAGGACCAAAGCATTCATTGAAGACAGAAATTCTTCAGGTCAAGCTATAACTAAACTAATTTATTCTGTCTTCCATAGAGCCACCAGTCCTCATGGCTCAAGGACAAATTCAAAGAACCTTGGCGTATTTTCTATTCTATGCCTACTCCGGGAATCTCCATTAATAAATAATTTAATGACTAAAAAGTCATCGTCACTTTGATTTATGATACATACTTGGAAGTACCAAGAATATGTTTAAACATTAACCTGAATTTAAAAAAAATGCAAAAATAAAGGTACCGAAAATAACTAAAGAAACCATGATATATACAAAGAGAACAATCAAAAGGTCCTAAATCAGTGGGAAAGTTGTAACATGTAAAATTTTCATTGTGATTCATGATGTTGGTTGAAGCAAACAAAATTATTCTAAATCTTCTCTTTTTTGCATGTAGTCAGTTCTTAAGCAATAGCCTGGGCTATGAGGAATCCGTTATCAGTACTTTGCTATTGGGCATCGTTGAATGAATTAGTTTTTCCTTCTTCACATATTTTTTATTTTGTAACTATCAAAATCCTTTGGCTATAAGTTAGTTTCAGCCTCATTTACCACAACAAAGAGGTTCAAAGAGAGGAGGCATGAAGGCACCATAATTACAGAGTTCAAGGAACGCAGAATGGGTGTTCATGTACAGAATTCACTCTACATAAGAACAGCAAGTTGAAAAGGAAGGTTAGGAAACACGGTAAAGTTAAAAAAAGCAGATGTGCTGGAAATCAACACAACAGTGAAATAAATAAACATGGTCCTTAACAAAGCAAAAAAGCTAATTCATTTTAACAAGGTCTACCTAAATCTCAGTTCAGAACCTCACATTTTCCTCCAGGGAATGCTAATTCCTATACATAGAATAGTGGCATCACCCTGAGGGGTTTATACACTTATTCATAATGTATATGACGTTTGTGAACTTTCAAGTAATTAATTCTAATCATTACTAAACGGTATTAATGGGACATCCCATTTATTTTAACATAAATGTAGTGAAATTATTTCACTACGTGTTTTGTACCATGAGGGTACCGCTGTGATGTACATAGAGCTCCGTCCTGCGGCTGCCTGGCTTGGGCTATTCTGAGGCCAAAGTTAGCGGCTGCACGACAGAAGCTAGCACTTGTCTACGAGCAAGCTAAGTAAAGCTTCTTGCCTGATGCTTGTGAGGCCTGGACCGTGCTTGGTGAATCCTGCGCCTTTTTTTACGTCTGTATTTTAGTTGTCTCGTTGTTTTGCGGGGTGTTGTAGTCGGGCGGGAGATTTACGATCTCGTGCGGAGAGACGGCTCCCGCAAGACACGCCCTGAGCCTGTATATGTTCCATGTTTCATACTTACTGTGTTTTAAAATACAATTGTTACTTATCCGTGCCGCAACTTAACCTAGTATCTAGGCCTAGCTATTTAGCGTGAGTAGCTAACCCCTGCCTGGTCGGCATCCTGACAAGTCGGCTTCCTAGTGGTGAAACAATTAGCAGGCTGGTTTCACTACATTTGGTGTCAGGAGTGGTTTTTGGCCTTTGATAATCGGTACAGTCGGCAGGATAATAAGTGAGTGCAATAAGGTCGTAGTAGTTTTATTAAAGAACACGTCGTTTGAATTTAGTAGACAATTTTTAAGAAAATCGTGGCATAATTTGAGTTAAGCGTGAGAATTGGAGAAGACGCCAGAGTTAGCTCACGTAATGCTTAGTATTACAGAGGTAATAAAGGGTTTGCGTTCTGATAAATTGCCTCCACTAGTGAAGTTTTCTGGCAGGCTAGGTGACGGTCAATTCTCGACATTTTTAACTACATTTGAAAAGCACGCACGTTCTTAGTATCAGGATGAAAAGAGTACATTGGTTCAGGAATTACCAGAGTTTCTTGAAGGGGAAGCCAGGAGAATAGTTCAAGCGTACGGAACGGGAGCTGACTATGTGGAAGTAAAGGCTAGGCAAATTCAGGAACTAGAACTTCACGAGAAATTAAGTGATGCTGGGTACACGGAATTCTTGCGTGCAGAGAGAAATAAGGGCGAATCGTTGGCATGTTACAGTATTAGGCTCGAGAGGTTTGTAGCTAAAGTGGCCAGTCTTGGAATAGAAGGAAAATAAATGTTAGTGCGAAATAAATTTTAGTTCATTGTCACCGGAACTGGTACGTCGGCTTAAATTATTCGTGGGCCGTCAGGAATCCGTTGCACTCAGTGCAGTAGTTAGGATAGCAGCCAGTTTATAAGTCGATATGGCAGCTACCGAGGAAAGGAGAAGGAATCGTACACGACAGGAACAAATTTACCTGGCTACGCCGGATGCGCCAGAGGCAGGTAATGGTACTACTGAGCACCATGTACACAGACAGGCCCGATCTATGCGCTGTTTTCGCTGTGGGCAGGAAGGACATTTTGAACGAGACTGTACACAACAGGTTGTAAATAGACGGGCGCAGGGAAGTTGTCAGTTCGGAACGCGGTGTGGAATGTGCGTACTGTGGCACGAAGGGGCATTTGATGAAGGACTGTCAATAATTTATGGAATGATGCTCAGCTTGTGTATGGTGTGGGTAAATTACACACAGTAGTTTTCTGTGTGCGCACAAACCAGGGCGACAGTCGGGAAACTAGGTGACTTCGGTGTGGAAGGGGCACAACCGGAGCAGTTTCAAAATAGTCCCCAAAACAAAGAGATGGTGTGGCAGAGAAGTGATGTAGCAGTAGCATACTCGGTGGTTGTTCAGATTGGGCAGTTGAGGGTTGAAGGTCTAGTAGACACAGGCGCATCAGTTTCTTTAATTACAGAAGAACTTCTCCAGAAAATACCGGGTGTACAGGGAGAGCTTCGCGTTTCTTCCATTAGCATTGTGGTAGGAATTTCTGGAAATGAAGTTGGAATAGAAGGAGAGATAGGCTTAACAGTTACGATTGGGGCAACTAAGTTCCCGATGCATTGGTTTTTGGTGATGACTAGGCCGGTACAACCGTTCAATTGTGTGTTGGGCTTAGATTTTCTTGATAGCTTTAAACTAACGTTGAATGCATCAGATAGCACTTTAGAGAAAGGAAGCATCAAAGATCGTATGAGAATAGCTCGGTTAAAGGTGGTGACTTCGTGCAGGGCGGAATTTCCAATTTTCAGTGTGGCAGAAGTGACTGTAGCTCCTAGCCAAATGTTGCGCTTGTCCGCTCAAGTGAAAAGGGCACCAGATAAATTTGAAGGGTATCTGGAGCCAGTCGATAATGGGACTCGTCCATTAATGGTAGCTTCATCAGTAAATGTCGTAGATAATGAGCATATTAGAGTAGAAGTGATGAACCCTTTTGACAACTATGTGAAGTTGGCCAAGCATACAAGACTAGGTACTTTGGGGGCTTTGAGTCGGGAAGAGGTAGAGGACGGTGAAGAGATTGACGGAGTGACGGATGACCTTACTTGGACGGTACGGATCTGACTTCGGAGCAAAGGAAGATAGTANGAAGATAGTAGCGGCACTAGAAATACACGTTACCAGAGGGCGCTCGTGTCAATAGCTAGTCGATGCTCCCATTCCATCACCGCCACCATCACCCACACCACCACCACCCTTGCACCTGTGATGGTTGCCAGATACCGCCATTCTACAGATCATTTTCTATCGAAACTACATGTTTATTTGGATAAGAAGACAAAAATATTACGAATTTTACAATTATATAATGCTTTTGTAATTTTCGTCATAAGTTGTGAGAATTTAATAAGTATTTCATTCTTTTGCGGGAATATAAATAATAGATAACAACTGAACACGTACATTTAAAGACTGTCGTTCATTTTGTGTCACAATAGTTCGTTGTTAAGCATAGTGAACTATATATATATATATATATATATATAAAGCCACCTGCTGTCTGAAAACTATACGTAGATAATGCTAGTTTGTGCAGGACTGTTTCAAAATCTAGCCGCATCACCGCCACCATCACACACACACACCACCACCACCACCACCACCGCACCTCTGATGACCGCTAGATACTGCCATTCTACAGATCGTTCGCCATCGAAACTACATGTTGATTTGGATAAGACGACAAGTGTTTGTAAAGTAAATCAAACTGGATATTGCGAGTAATTGTATGATCAAATTTAATACTTTAAAACAATAAACTGCTAAAATCTCAAACCCAAACGTGTTTTGAAAATATCATAGCAAAAAACTGTTCATCTGGCCACATTCTGCTTGTGAAATTGTGTGCCTCATGTCGTAAAAAATCCTACACAAACTAGCATTATCTCCCTACAGTTATCAGCCAGCAGGTTGTAATTATATTAACTTGATATATCTGAACACGTCAGTGGTTTGCTTTAATCGCAATCTCATCAGAAATTTAAAAACGAAGGAAATTCCGATACAATTTATAATTTTTACTAAGAAAACGTTTCGGAGTCCAGCTCCATCATCAGTTCACACGAAAAACAAAAAAATTGCGTCTGAAATTTAGGAGCAAAATAAAACTAATTGTAGGTGCTATGAAAATATCATGAAAGTAAAAATACACAGTATCAGACCGACAAGAACAAAGAACAAAATATAGAAGTACAGAAAGAATACATGTGACACATAAGTATGATATGAAATTAGGCTGGTTCTGACGAGGATTCTACCTATTCACTATTTGCAAAAGGTACGAACTGTCCTTATTGTTGAAATGAGGGTTTCGCTTGAAGATATGCAAGTACTCTGAAATTATGAGGTCATACGGGGTTGGAGCCGAGTCTAAAATTTTGAAATCGGCAGTAGATGTAGGAACATTGCATTATTAACTTGATAATGTATTAACTAAGCAACGACAGCTTTTTGAACAAAAATATTATTCACGTTGCCTGACGACGAATTATTGTAACACAAAATGAAAACAGTCTTTAAATGTGTGTGTTTAGCTACCGATTCTCCAAATAGTTCGTTCATTGTCTGCAGAGTTATGTGAGTTGATAGATATTATTTATTTTCCCCAAAAAGAATGAAATTCTCACAACATATCATGACGAAGATTACGACAGCAATATATAATTATACAATTCCTAACATTTTTGTCTTCTTATCCAAATAAACATGTAGTTTCGGTTGCGAATGATCTTTACAATGGCGGTATCTGGCATGTATCGCAGGTGTATGCAAGATCTGGCGGTATCTGGCATGCAGCGCAGGTGATCATGCTAGCAGGGGGGCATCGACTAGCTTTTGACACTCGCGCTGCCTGGTCGGCATCCTGACAAGTCGGCTTCCTAGTGGTGAAACAGCAGGCTGGTTTCACCTCATAAATAATACACAAAATACCCATATGCATGAAAACAAGTAGAGCACATTTTACGAAGCTCACCTTGAATTGTGAGATCCAGTTATGAATTTCACTCAGTGCATCACTAATATTGACTTCAGTCTGTGCTTATGTTCGATATTTTAGAATCTTCAGCATAACAATAATTTGCGTTGGTGAGGGTTCTGAAGAAATTCTTTCTAATAGATCAGCCCATTCTGTGAGGATTAATTGCTTCTTCAGCATAGAATTTTTCTCAATCAAAATATCATTCTTCTTCTCATTCATTTTACCAGCCACAGATTCTAACTGCCGTAAAGTTTTACAAAGATTTTGGTCCATTGCAATTCAGCAACGATTTGTTCCCTTTTATCAGATAAAAGCTTGTCACCAATCATTTTTTTAATCAGAGTGAACTTATGATCACCATGGGCCTCAACCAGACATTGTTTGTAAATTAAAATTTGACATTGCACACACTAATAGCCCAATTGAAGGGTGGAAAGCTTTAGTGGACTATTTGCATTTTTCCCTCCGGAAAAAACTTGACTAGTGGACTCTAGTAGAGTACCTCAGTATCGCTGAGAAAGTCCTTGATAGAATGTGTTGGTAGACTACTCGATTCTGGTCGACTTCATCGGTTCACAGTTAGGTGCATTCGAGATCTTTTTTGCTAGACTAAACGCCAGTGAAGCTCCCCCTACAACGTTTTGAAAGCTGCTATCTATTGGTTCATCAAGTGCATTAAGCGCCTCCCATTTTCAACTTAGGTACGTTTTTAGTTCCAAATTGATTATTTTACTGGAGATTTTTATTTTCAGCAATAGTAATATTCTTTGTTTTAGCAGTCTACGCTCGTTACTGTAATAGGAATTATTCGCATGTGAGTGAGGATTTTGATTTAAACACACGTTTATTCGTGTTTTATGACTAACGAAATTCTTCAAGCTGTGTGTTAGGGCTTCTAATTTCCCATTTCATTTTAACGCTCATTTCTGGATCTGATACTAATGTTTGAGGTAAATTTAGTAGGTATGTTTTCTCTCCAGACACGTTGAAATTTTTCTCTTTATCAACGGATACTTTTTCACAAAATCAAATGATTTCTGCTGCTCATTCTGCAGTTTGAGAGTACTTTATTTGTAGGAAACATTTCATTTAGAAAAAATAGTTATTCCTGCACTATTACAATCAATGAAGGTTATTGTGCCGTTTGCGTTTATGCTATCTGTAATTAATGAGTCTGCGGACTCTTACGAATATGAAAAGAAAAGATCAATTTACTAATTGAACACTAACCGAATTATTTTTCTCACAATTTCATGTAGCCAAACACTACCTTTTCTGTTGCTCACTACTCGTACTGCTCTTGAAGTATCTTTTGAATCATCTGAAATATCTTCGGTAACACAGGGCCTTGTTCAAATTCCAATCTGGAAAACTGGGGTTTAGCAGAAGTGCTGGAGTAAAAGTTTCAGTTCAAGGACTCCATCAACGTAAACATGTAATAGTCACGCTTGTCATGCTCGTGTATGAGTTTCACTTGCATTGCCCTAAAATGTCGCAGAACTTTTCACTTCAACAGTTCTAGCTCATAACAGTTGAAAACTTATTGCTGAATCATTTCTCGTAACAACAATTTCGCTTTAATGCGGATATATATTCTTTATTTTACTTTTGAGTCACGTAAATTTTACGCAACATTAATTTTCTTTCGGTGCAGCTTCCCCTCTTTTCTGTGTCTATATTAAGAAACGGTAATGATGGTAACAGCATGAATGAATTTTCTGTCCGCTTTCCCTGTGAGAATGAGTGTCGAAAAAATACCTAAAAGTTTATCCTGTTTAGCGGTTTAGACATCCGAAATTTAGCCTTGATATTCGTCTACTATATCTTCTTCGCTTGTGAGTGGAATAATTTGTAGCCTTTAGATTGCACGTACCAGCAGGCAGGAGTAATATAAAGCACAGGAGTAAATACGAAGTCATCTAATCTAACCAACCAAAGCCAGGAATTCCGTTCTGGTGCATAGGCGAATAAAACACTGACTCCGAAATGTAATCAACGTGAGTCTGTGCAAAGACTCCATTACTGACTTATGATGAACAAATACAAAATATTTGGGTCTAATTAAAATCTACTATTAGGAAATGAAAAGTCACACATCCGCATCAAAGTTTCATCAACAATAAAAAATGAATACTTCAAAGTCGGAACGAAAATATAAGTAATTAGTCGCTGTGACGTGAAAATATTTATTTATTGCATTTGGTCATGTTCGTCATACAGAACCACGAAGTAACAGAAGTCAATGCAGGTTCATTCCGAAATCACGGGAATTTCGAAACGCGTAAATAGACTTTCCAGCTAGATGTCGCACATTGTTTTCACGGAATATTTCGAAAAATAATTTCTGATAAAGACTGTTGATCGTTCATCAGAGAACGAGAGTTAATTGCTGTGTATCCCTGTGTTATCATAATGCATTTTTACCACGAGTGTGCCTAAATACTGTCATACAGAGTAATGCCATTGCCACTCGCTGCCAGTGAAATCTAACTGCCAGTGTGAGCCAACAGATAGACTACACACATGATAAATACAGTTATCGACGAAATTATTCGCACACCCACGTCTATCATAACTTTCCTGAATTACGCAACTATTGCTGCCACAAGCATATGATTTTCACAGGGTTTGAATTACATATTAGCGACAATAATTCGAAGTTTCTGGAACAAAATATTACTTTTGAAAGATTTAACATGCTGAACTTCAGAAACACGAAATAACATAATTATTCATACAATTGAGAACATTACATTTCATAGAGAAGAATTTACCGTTATACTTGTTTTATTGAAAAAATAGTGTTTAAAATGTTCATGAACATTCTAGAAGTGAGATCATTCTAGAAAATTGTGCCAGAGCTAATAGGAAGCCAGAGGAGTTGAGCTTTGTCATTCGTACACTAGCACCACGATTGGAAAAACTAAAGAACCCGGTGTGGACCTCAGACAGAAGATGATTGACTTCAACAAAGCTGGAGATAGTTATGGGTACATCTCTAAGCGTTTAAGCATCCCGAGATCAAACGTACAATCTGTTTTGAAAAAGTTTGCTAAAATTGGTACTGTAGAAACTTTGCTTCGGCGTGGTCGCCAACAAAAAATCTCGGTGAAAACTTCTTGAAAATTGTGTCGTGAGGTCAACGCTAATCCACGAGTGAAGCTATGTAGATGACATTGCCGAGAGATTGAACGCTTAGGGAACTAGCGTGAGACATCGCACAATCCAGCGCTCTCTCAACAAGGAAGGCCTACACGGACGCCGACCTCAAAGGACTCCACTCCACAAGCCATGGCATGTTGCTTCTCGGTTGAACTTTGCAAAGTCACACTTGGATAAGGGCAGAGGCTCTTGGGAGAGTATTATGGAGTGACGAAATCAAAATCGAGCTTTTTGGGCACAATGACGTGAAGAAGGTTTGGCGTAAGAATGGTGAAGATTTCCTGCCCAAGAACACTGTGCCAACAGTTAAACACGGAGGTGGATCACTGATGTTTTGGGGATGTTTTGCTGCATCGGGTACTGGAAAATTGGTCGCAATTGAAAGGAAGATGATTTCTGATGACTATATTTTCATTTTGGACGAAAACCTGGAGGCATCAGCAAATAGTTTGGGACTTGGAAGGCGATGGGTATTTCAACAAGACAATGACCCAAAGCACACGGCCAATTCTACAACTAGCTGCTTCCAATGAAAAAAGATAAATGTGCTGTCATGGACTTCGATTGGTCCTGACCTCAATCCCATTGAAAATTATTGGCAGGAATTAAACATTAATAAGTGAGCTCCAAAGAATCTTCAGAAATTGAAGCGCATCGCCATTGAAGTATGGAACAATATTTCATCTGAAACTACCGAAAAACTTGTCAAAAACTATGGTAAAAGGCATTCAAATCTTGTGAAGATGAAAGGTCACGCTATTTATTATTAAAAAAATTTTCAAATGGTAGATTCACTTCAAAAAAGTGCAATACTACTCACTGAATGATTAATGTTGTCTTATCGTGTTTCTGAAGTTCAGCTTGTAAAATCTTTCAAAAAATAATATTTTGTTCTAGAAACTTCGTACTATTGTCATTAATATGTGCTTCACACCCTGTGAAAAATCTTATGCCTGTGGCAACAAGTGTTTTTTATTAATTCTAGAAAGTTTTGAAAAACGAGGGGTGTTCGAATAATTTCGTCGCTAACTGTACATGCACTACGCGCTTCAAGTTCTAAATGAACATCGTTTCTCAGGGGAGTTTAAAAAAATACCTACATTACTTGACTACCAATCAATAATCTATGGCATATGCACGACCTCTACATATTGGAAAAGATTTTCCTGCAATCCAAGTCGATACGAAGAAAGATTAATAGTAGCATAACATATGACTGCTAGCTCTCTTTTCGTACAGGTCAAGAAGACCATTTCTAGAGAAAAATTGAGCTCATCTTCGGTAAAGGTTCCTATCTATACACATCAGAGCTCAAATAAAAAAATTTTAATATCATGTAAGAAGGAGCAAGGCAAACTCTTTTTAATTACGTCATAGGTGTTCCCACATCAATGACAAAGAAATTCGTAGGACCCGAACTCCCAAATGAGGAATTTGTTCACTAGGCGTAACCACTATGTTCTGTTCAAAGGGTCTTTTGAGAGGTATTCATCGCACTTGATTAAGGGTACCATCTGAGGCCAAATTGGGCCCCCGCGGCACCCCTGACTCAATTTTTTTTTTGTGGAAAAAGGATCCTAATGGTATGGGTTATTGTGCCATGAAATATTATGGCGCTCCGGACACCAGAACCCCCCCAGGGGGGTGTAAAAGGAGGCAAAAATCAAGAAAAATAGAGTTGTTTTTTTGTCGGAAAAAGATCCATTCAAATCGTAACTACTCGTTGAATTTTGATGCTTGAACAAAACGAAAGACAGTTTTAGAATCCTTGGAACATTTCTAACAAAGTTATTCATTTCAATTTGAACATTTTGAAAAAAAATTTTGTGAAATGCGAAACTTTAAAATAACATTTCAAACAATTATTTTTGGGTTTGGATCCATATAAATTTTTTGGTTTTCTCAAATTTGAATGCAACTATATACAACTTTGTTAGAAATGTACCAAGGATTCTAAACTGTCTTTGGTTTTGTTCTAGCATCAAAAATCAATGAGTTGATACGTCATGATATATACATAAAAATGCAAGAAAAAACTCATTTTTATAAAAAAAAAATAATAAAAAAATATGGCCTAAATCTAAAAAATGACACGTATAAAAAAGGTTTACTTTCAAAAACTGACCAATTTTCAAGCGAATCGGACGACAAAAGTTGAAAATCAAAGATGGTAGGACCTAAAGAAGAAAATAATAAAAAGAAGAAAAAATAAAGAAGAAAAAATTTTCAAAGTACTATAAAGGTGCTGGCAAAATTTCCGCAGTGAACATCAAAGGTTCGTTACAAAAATAGTGACAAAGTTATTATTTTTATTTTTGGGTTTAGTAACCAAGTTTTGTCTTCAATTTCAAGAGAGTAGAAAAGGGATCTTTCAACTAAAGGATCTGTCATTTTACCTCCCTGAAGCCAAGCTCCATATGGATTTAAAAGCTACGGCGTCCAGTGAGTTGCACCAGAGGTAAGTTGGGTTTTTATTGAATTTATATGTTTAAATCACAGATCTTAATTTAGGTGATATGACAGGATTCCCATAAGTGCTGCAGTGTTGGCTTTCTTGCCAGAACTTGAAGTTGCCGCAGCGAGGAAGCAGTGCAAAACTCTGGATGGTTCCATCTCTACATCAACGAAGTCTCTTGGCAAAACTGCACATAAATAACTGGTACAAATGCCATTGGATTTCACACATACAACAATTATTAATTACAAATTATCATTATCAATTAAGATTGTGCATGTTTTACTCATACATTTAGCCATAACACGATGTGATCACTATTCCTCTTGAGGTATGAATACTTCAATGGGGAATCTACACACGCGGTGTGTACCCACAAAGGACATCCTAGTGAAAGTCTCATTTCGCAAGGCACAGGGGCTTCTTTGGCAGTGAAATTATTTCCCTCCTCCGTCTCCGGAATACTGTACTTAGAGCCCACGCGCCGGGCTGTATTGAGTAGCCGGCTAATTGCGCTGGGGAATATTAAGAATGTTTCTTAACACTTTGACTGTGCCCGTGAGCCATTTCCTGCAATCCAAGTCGATACTAATAAAGACTAATAGTAGCATAACATATAAATGTTAGCGGCTGACCGACCAGTAGCCACAAACTCCTTCTTCATAAATACTTAATGAAAACTCAATGAAGGCACGATCCAGTTAATGCTCGTTATTTTCAACATTACTCTCAAACATCGATTTAAATTTGAGATAAATGTTAAACTCCAGTTTTAACTACCGCAGCCAAAGTGTTAAGAAAGCCAACTGATGAAAATTTAGTTATGGTTCGAATTTATGTAAAATATTAAACCAAATTTTATGGCTGGATACCACTTTAAATCCTCTGTAAACACGAGAACTTCCCCGCAGGCTCCCTGCACACTGAGCCAGTCAGGAAGTAAGTTCCTGAAAAATAGATTAAAACTTCAGAAAAAAATGTCAGCGCCGAGAAAAGAGGAATCATGAACTAAACAACATGGCTTTCAACTTAACAGAATCTCTCAATTTCAACGACACGAAGCCTACATAAACCTTTAGCCGTAACCCTCACATGCTTCCTCTAGAAATGCAAGATCCCATCATCACAGTGTGTCCTCTTGAGGAGTTATTTTATCAAAATCTTATCAAGAAATAAAATTAATTGCTTTTGTGAAGGCAAATTTCGCCATTCATTGTGTTTCCGTTGAGTTAAAGGCTCACTGCAAAAATTAATGCCTGTGACTAGCTAGAAGTAATTCCCAATTAATAATGGGTTATTTCAGGTCTGCAATGATTTTACAAGAAAACTTAAACTTCTCACTCATGAATGGCTAAGTGACTGCAAGTGTTAACGAGACCTACAATTGTTTCAGTTCAGTCCAGTGCATAGGCTTTGTGTATATAATGTACTGGTTCATTGGACTTTTTTAAATTTCTAGAGGTCGTCTACCATTGCGATAAATATTTTCTCGTGGAGATGACTAATTCGACACTGCACTTTCGCTCGAGCGATATTCATGGATTGCTCTTTCTANTTTCGAGAACTAAAAACCTGTTGTATTTCTCCGGCATAAAATGCCGGTTTCGTCTAGGTTCAGGCGTAATTCATGTTTTACCTTTATTTCATCACAAAACTATATTTTCAAGGGCCGAATGATTAGGTAGGCCGATGTTTACGGTTATCCTGTAGCCAATATATTTACTTTAATTTTCAGGCACCCGTTAAAAGCTTGGCGAACACTTCAACGGAATTTGAATGGGACCCGCTAGCGAAGAAAGTTACACTAGACAAAAACTCACCGCACGTATATATAGGTGATTCAAAAGGCGGTTGGTAGCTCATTTTGTTGCTTAGTATGTTTGTCCTTAGTTCATCAATATTGACATGAATGGCACACACAAATTTTTAACAAATTGATACATGTTGAAGACTAGGTAGCAGAACTTGTAATTTGGTATCTAATTTTTTTCACTTGCTTACGAACGGATCTATTGCGTTATCTTGCACAATCTGGGGAGCAATAATTGTTTTAGGTAATGGCACACTCATTACTCTCACTGTCATTTGCAATGTTGGTCTCCTTGGGAAAGGCTCAGATACGGCAATCCTCAGCTCTTCTTTTTCACCGCTTTCTGGAAATGAGGCAACAATGAGTACAGTCCATTAATTTCACTAAAACGAAGGAAATCAATGTTGAACACAAATGCGCGAAACCATCTTACTGTATTCTCTACTCGCATTTGAACTATTAAGAGTTATGAACCATTTATAGGTTATACCAGGAGCTAATATCTAAAAAGTCCACCGTCAAAACAATTGAAATGAAAACTTCAATAAAACATACCTACAAAGCATTAAATCTTAAAAAAAATGTGATGGTAAGAATGACGACGACATAAAGAATAAGATATGAAGCCTAGAAGGAGCCTTATGGGCACATAAGATGAAAATCTTCAAAGCAAAGGAATGTCTGTGTGACTTGACAGTCTCCAAAGCTGAGGACGCCACGCCGCTCAGGTAATGATATAGAATCCTAACTCACGCAAGCATATTATTTGATGTCCAATATGCATGTGCCCGAACTCTAAACACATAGCGAGGAATGACCGTGTGTGGAAGACGTGAGACAAGATGAAGCGTTTTTTTTAAATGCAGTTGCACGCATTCGTTAAAAAATAGATCAATCTATGGTATAAATGCATAAGCTGAGTGAAAATTAGGATGTAAACT